>JBAJNP010011961.1:0-14026 GCA_036877545.1 Yasuhikotakia modesta | reverse complement strand
TGGTGTACCTGTGAAAGCATGCCGGTAACAGTGTGATGGACTCTGAGGAACCTTCTGCCATGTCCCAGTGTATTTACTGGAGTCCTCATCCTGTTCCTGCACGGCTATGATCTCACACACCGGGACACAATGACCACCTGTATAAATAACACAGTGTGTCAACTTCTGCGCCAAAACCCGCTCCACTGTAGAGTATACACAGATACCTGCTAATTTACCATCTGAACACGTAACATTGTAGGAAACTGTGCAGCACATAAACAGCATTCAAAAATAGTTTCAAATCTTACTTTTAATGACACCAAACAAACAAAATACATAAACCACATTAATATTGCACAAAATAGTTCACATTTCAGTACTGAATTCATTATAAATTGAAAATATGGATTTTTACTGGCCGTAATACATTCTGATACAGCAACACTTATAGACAGATAACGTTTGGTTGGGCTAATGTTAGTTTTGTGATGTTCTCTGGACATGGTGAGGCTGGCAGCTTGATTTGTTTGCAGTAAGATACTATGTAAATGTCAGTTTCCATCATTTAAACAAAGCAGCAGAGATTGTTTTGCATCTGCCAGGCTGTGACTGCAGTCAGCGTGTGTGACGTTACGTAACACACGTTCCCTGGAGGGCTGTTAATGAGGTATGACCTTACTCCAAAGATCACAGTGTTGTGTGAATTACAATGAAGAAACTTTATCTTCATTAAAACTTCACAATGCATTCAGATAAGACATACAGGCACTGCATTTCATTTACACAGCCCAATGAAACCTTCACATGTTGTAACAGCGTCAGGTTTATGGCTACATCTGAGAAACGACAAACAACCTGATAAAATGTTTATGATGCTTTCAGATTAGGGTGATATTGTGCAATGCATGGATTCATTACGGACAGGCTAAGAAACATAAAAGTAATATATTAGCACTATAAAAGGCATTATAAAGTATAAATGCATTTATACATTTCATAAAAAACATTCACTGACCAAGTCAAACCAAGTCAAGCTCATTTTTATTCATTTACAGGAACTGTTTCTGAAAAACAGACAACATTCCAGCATCCATTACTGTTATTTAAAGGCAATCTCCCACCAAACACACCACATATCTACATATCATATCATATAATCAGAGACAACAGCTTCACTGATCTATCCACAGCAGAGCAACTCACCAAACACAGTTTATGACAGAGCTAATGATACAGACACTACGCAAAGAAATATTACACAAAATATTACAAGAAATATTACGTTTTCTACCAGATTAAAATACAACTGTGTGCTGTGGCTGGGAGCAGTCTAAACGAATCTAAACGCATCTAAATGAAAAACAAATCTAATCTTCTGGCCAAAGGACACGATTCCAGTTAAAGTTACAGGCTGCAAACAGCACAGAATAAAAGTTACACCTAAATATTTTTATTTCATTTACTTGAAGTTTAATTACAAAAACTCAAAACTAAATAGTTTAAATTTGATTTGACCACATAGATTTAACCACTGAGTACAAATCCACATATAATACACATACATTACCATAAACCCTTGATCATTTTAATCCATCTTCAGATAAACATTATACACTGACCCTTAATGTCAAAGCCGTACCAGAACCCTCGATGTCAAACAATCAATCTCTATATTTAACATCTTTATATAAGTTATTGTACAGCAGGACATCAGAGGCGTCTCTTCATACATCCATCGTCATGGAGACAAGGCCCTGCAGTCTACATCATAAATTCACTCATCCTCTCATAACCTTTCAGCAAAACCAAACACTGGTTCAGTTTGAAAGGACCCTTCACAAATAATGTCTTTTGTGTCCTGATTTCATGAGCTCAGACAAAACAGGGTTCAGTTTCACTGCAGACGAGCAAAGCACACTTCACACTAGATAGTCAACACTGGCACTCCGACGAGCTCCACACTATAACATCACGCTCACCATGTTATTAAATAACAAACTGACAAAAATTTACATTACAAATACATTTTCGTCATAATGTGTTTCAGAGACACAGCGCTGAGGGCATTAAGAATTAAAAGTGTGTGTCTGTCAATATCATTTATTACAAAGTCTGCTAGAAACACAACAACACTCTTATTTTATGAACATTTAAATTGTGTACACAGAGTTACGCAAAACAGCACAGACTTATGCAAAACATTCCCAACCGACACAAAACACACAACAAACACGGGGCAAAACAAACAAACGCGCTTAAACACAACAGCATATGTCTGTGTAATGCTGACATCAACACACAGGAGTGTGTCCCACTAACTTCTTTGTGAGCAGCAGCACTTAGGTACACTGGGCAGGGTGGAAACTTTATTTCAAATGCATCATGGCTCTGAGAAAAAACATCCATCTTTAAATAAAAGTGTGTTTTGTGCAATGACCCTTAACGTTAGACGTCACAGATCTCAGCTGTATTACGTAACTGACTGATAAACCCTCAAACCTGCGGGTTAATTCATCACAAACAGCCTGAACGTCATTACTAAACAAAGACATTAACCAGGAGCACAGCAGTAAAACACAACCCAGCTTCTGCAGATCAGCAGTGATCTCTGTGACCTCCGGCAGACACGCACGCACGCGCGCGCACACAACACCCGCACGCACACGCACACCCGCACGCACACGCACACCCACACGCACACGCACACGCACGCACGCGCACTTTGGGGATGCACGTGTTTCCTTTCAATTAATCTATTATCAACACGACGCTCGTGTTATCCTGTTACGTCACACGTAAGGTGACGCAGGTATTTTATATGAGAAAATGTACGTACACGCAAACCCTTCACGTAATACAAACAATCTGCGTCATACGTTTATTATTACTATTTTATTATTATTACTATTACTTCTGTATAGTTGAGTCAATGTCGTGCCCCGTGGTGAACAACAGCAGCGCATAGTCTCTGATAGTTTTGACGTTTAACGGTGTCCGGTGTGAAACTCACCGGCTCCGCACGCCGCGCGCCCGCTGCGTTTTCCGCCGGTGTGCGTCTCTCTCCACGCGAGAAGAGCGGAGTTTACCGTGACCTCGCACACCCTGCGCTGAACACACAGCACTGAACACAGCACACGCTTCTCCATGTCTGACACCAACACACGCCGCTATCTTACGGTTAAAGCTCAACGTTCACCGCTGCCATGTTTCTCTAATCCGTCTGACTGCATAGCGGTTTCTTCCTCTCCGGTAAAGTGGGCGGGGTCTGAGTAACACGTCACTGTTGTGGGAGGAGCAACGTGGGTCATTGACACCTGTCACGGTTCTGTTGCGTTAACATAATGTTACACAATAAACATTACTTACTTTACACAAAACATACTTACTTTACACAATAAACAAAGTTTTATACAGGTTTTAATTCATATGTATGACGTATATAACTTACGTTAAATTATAGTAATTGTGGACTATGATTCATGTATAATTATTACTGAAGACAATTGTAATACATTTGTAAACAATTTAATACATTTATTCTAATGTTTAATTTTACATTTTGTATTAATTTTTTACCTATTTATTTATCATGAGTTCATATGGTCACATTAACACATTATTACAATTACTCTGTCTAATAACGTATTTCACTATTTCACGTAACACAAGCGTAAATTTGATGTTCGTGAGCATATATTATGTGCTTTTTGTGGTAACTGGGAGTAATTAAGAAGACTTACACTGCGGGACAGACATTCATTATTTATGGCTGCATGTTTACTTGGACAGAAACTTTTGACACTTCAAAAAGCGTGCAAACATATTCACTTGTGATTGGCTATCCATCAGCCCCTCGTGACCGCCGGTAACCAATCACAGTTGCGCATTTCTGTTGCGGGTGGTGTTAATATGGCGGCTCCCTGAGTTTGCGAACAGAAACTAAGGTAAATAAACTCTTGGCCATCGGTCAGGACACACTGTCAGCTTTATTTCCTCAGTAAATGAATGAGCGAGCGATCGGAGGGGGAAGGATGTCGGGTCACAGCGGCTAAAAACTGCTCTGGAAGAGAAACACAGCCGAGGCTCCTGAACGTAAGTGACGCGTTCATGCTAATGTCTGTGTGTTAGCGTGATGTATGTGTTAATATAGATGTAAATAATAACAACAGTCTCTTATAATCGTCAGACAGAGCTCTGAGAATCCAGAATGACACCTGTCATGGATGTTATTAGACTGTTTTTAACTCATGTGATGAGAGGCTAGCGGTACAGCTGTAAGTTTATGACACTTTAAACGCCCGTGATCACTGGTGATTATAATTATCTGGTAATAAGTCATGTGTTAATCTGGTTACCCTTGGGCCTTTCTTAACAACTACAGTTGCACTACTGTAATTATAATGTAATTGTAATTATACTTGTACACGGTACAATTACGTATATATTCCATGTTACCAAGTTATTACCCTGTTAATGTACCATATACGTGTTACTCTGTGATATTACGACACTGCCAGAATATAATACCATAATACTTTCTGTTGAAGATGCGATTACTGAAGCATTTCTGATGTTACAGCCAATATTGTACATTTCACAAATCATTTGTAATTGAGTCATGTTTGTATTTGCGTTTTAAAAGAATTAGTTTGTCATTGTTGACTTGTCAGAGCAGTTGTGAGGTCACAGGGATGATGCTGTTAGAGAGCACAAGTTTAAATGTGCTGTTCTGTTTGGTGTCAGTAATTCTCTCAGTATACAGCATGTGTGTGGAGCCCAGCACCCCCGTCTGAACCTCTGCTGTATGCCAGGTAATCACACCTGTGTTATGTTACTGTGTTAGTGTTATAGCTGTGCTGAAACACATTTACTCTGTATCTGTTACACTATCCAGTGCCTTCATTAGAAGTTTAAGCACTGCATCTCATTTCTTGTTAAGAATTAATCCTGGCCTGAAGGTATAAACAGAACCGAATCAGATCCTTTAAGAAGCTGCTTGTTCTGCCTCATTTAAATGAGATGAATTTCAGGAGTTAATGTTTAATTTGAACTGACATGATCAATACAGAGTGTTGTGGTTGTTTTAAAGTACTTGTGTGGTTTCGCACTGACAGTTAATTATGGGTGATAAATTCTGTCATTTTTATTTAGTTACTGTGAACATTCAGCTAATAAAGTTTCAGCATCCAGCAACAGAAACAGCCACCGTGTTACGATCACTCCTAACTCTGTTGCAGTTTATGTCTCTCGAATGAGAGATCATTATTTAGCCATTAAGACATTTAGAACTTACATTTTTAAACTTTTTCTTAATTTCAGCCTGATGAAATCAGGACACAAGCCTTCGTCCACCAGCACACCAGGAAAGCCAAAAAAAGCATCACCTTCCAGGAGTTTGAGAGCATCACCAGTGATGCCTGGGACGCGGGAGACAACAACGAACTTCTAGCCACGGCTAGAAGTCCCAGAGTCTCAACATGGAGGTTGTCATGGAAACATCCAATAAGGTGATAGCAAACCACACGCTACAGGAACAGCAGATGGTCAAGATGACAGAGAGGAAATACATGAGGAAGATGAAGATGAGCCAGAAGATGAAGAGAAGCAAGAGGAAGGTGCAAAGATGACCACAGATAATTTTTTTCCTCCTCCACAGCGTAATAACAGACTGATGAAGTCACACAGTGAAGCTTCTGTCGGGTCACCTAAGGGTGAGTAGTGAGAACATCTGTGCAACTGGTTCCTCTGTGGTCACAAACCTGTGTAATGACGTGTTTTAAGTGTGTGATACTAACCATCTTTTTGCGTTTCTTTATTGGTGTTGATTGCTGACTGAGGCATAACTGTTACTGCTGTACTGAGAATGAAAATGTCTGACTCTGAATTTTAGTGTGGAACATAATCTAGCACATGATTGTTTGTAACACTTCACAATTGTGGCTTACTGAGGAGAGATGTGTAGTGACTTTTGTAAGTGACCAAACTCACATTTATACAGAAATAGATTGGGCTGAAAAAAGATTAAAATGTTGCTTTCTTTGCTCTGAGATGCTCAGTTTGTTTGCCACACTGCTGGTTATTGTTGTGTTAGAATCCGACATTACTTTCAAACAACAGCACAATAATTTGACTGCTGATAATGTCAGTGTATGTGTAGTGAAGTGTATGTAGAATTGAGACACAGTTTACATGTATGCATCACTGTCCACTAACTGTCTGTCCCTGTATGTTTGTTTCAGTGGTGACAGATGACTGATAATGGACTTGTGTTGATATGTGTTGCCTGTTATAATGACGTCTTTGTTTACACTGTCAGCGCAGACAGACACTGTTGAGTTTCTGCAGAGAGTACAGGAGCGTCATTAAATAATAAAGACATGCAATGTCAGAATGATCTGTCCAAATAACTGTGAACAAGTGAACACTGTGAACATTTAACAAGTTTCTTATAATTACATTTATAAATGCGGTGCTTGAATGAGGTAATTACAGTGGAGTCTGTATTTCAGCTTATATAAGCCTTCTGTGTTTAATTACTTTCAATATATAAATGTGTAGGGTATGTATTATATTAGGTGTATTACATTTATATATCAATGTAGCATGAAAGCAATAGAACAATATGTACAAATGCAGGAAACAGGAACAGAGTTTTGAGGGCACACACACAGGTTTAATTGAAGTCAGATTAACTGATATGCCCTCATCAGAAAAACATGATGACTGTGTGCATGAGCAGAAAGTTTCACATCACATGATTCCAGTCATAGATCACAATGCCGGTGTTTTTACTGACTTCTGCATTTGGTGGTTTGATGCTAGGAAGGGCTTGTTTTAATTTCAGACATATTCATACCTAACGTCACTGTGGTATTAAACTGTTAGTGACGTACTGGCAGGTTGACTAGCTCTGAGTTTGGACAGTCCAATCACGGTTCTCTAAATGAGGGACCTGCACACAGTCTTTAATAGACCCTGGTGGATGTAAAAGTGTTTCATTAGCACTAGCTGGCTAACAGCTTCCTCTGACCTGCCGGCAAACTGATGTCCTGCTGTCAGGATGTTTCAGGAACAGACTGAGTCTGTAATGAAGTTTAATGGCTGAGGGTGTGAGGGAGCAGCCTGTGCTGTTTATACACTCATTAAAACTGTGTTCCTCTCCTCTGTTTGTGGGTCAGAGGCGGGAGGAGAATGTGCAGGACTCCACAGACAGCAGTCACTTCCTCACCGACCCACAGATAAGAACACATCCGGGTCTGCGGCCATGACAGAGAGAGAGGCATCACGACTCAACAAGTTCAGACAGGACCCAATACTGATCTCGGTAAGATACTGTCCAGTAGTTCTGTTACTTAATTAAAGGGATAGTTCACCCCAAAATTAAGATTCTTAATTCACCCTCATGTTTACAAACCCATATGAGGTTTCTGCCTCTGAGGAACACAGATGATGATATTCTGAAGCATGTTTGTACCCAAACAACTGGCACCAGTGACTTCCATTTCGTGGACACAAAACCACTGAGATATTTCTCCAAATGTCTTTCTCATTTACAGATGACGACACGATTATACTGAATGCATTTAGTTCTGAGTGAAATCATGTGATTATATTTATTGTGGTTTGATTAGACTGTGAGAAATGAGCTATTATTGCTTCCGCAGAAAGTCAGAAATGTAATTTACTTTTGATAAACACAGACATTTTTCTCCTTAGAACAAAGTTATACTCATAAATTATACATAATAGGACCTGGAAAATTATTATTTTGTTATTTTTTTTATAAAGTGAGGTGAGTGACATGTATTTGTCAGTTACATTTATCCATAACTGAAATGTGACCTGCATTTAACCCATCCATCGTGAGTCATGAACACACACACTGCAGTCGTGAACACACACACACACACAGAGCAGTGGGCAAGCCCGACTCTTTGAGTGTAGCATCTGCATGTCTCTCACAGGGAAGCTCCATGATGTTTGTAGAGAGTGTAGATGCTGACAGGCTCTCAGGGTGTCCCTGGATCAGTTTAGCTGCTGTAGCTGTTAGATGTGAGTCACATGTGCTGTGACAGAATGAAATATGAATTAAATCTATAATTAACCCGGGATCTCCAGCATGATAATGAGTTCTCATCCCTCCACAGGACAGCAGACCCTCTGCTGCCAGTGATCGTAATAACTTATGAGTGTGTGTGAGATGTTTGTGAGCGTTTTTTTTTCCTATTAGAGAGAAGCTTTCACAGATCACCTTCTGTACCAGAGCTTTTTCTGTCCAATTAAGATGCTTTTAGTCCAAGAAATTTTCACTGACATTTAAAGTTGACCTCCTGGGAAACATGACATGAAGAGTGTTAAGATGTTGAGAGTGTCTCGGTGCAGTGTTGGTAGATTGATTAGTAATTACTCGTTACTGTACCAACGGCGATTTTACCGTAGAACTTAGACAAATAAAACTGCAAAGTTTAATAATGAGCAGAAAGTGGTTTCATTTCTTTGCGAGCGTTTGGGCTGCTGGTCTCTCAGGGCTGTGTTAATGAGAACCTGCACACTGACAGATGTGTTTTTAAAAGAAGCCTGTGTTCAGAGGTCACTTTTCTTCTGAGAGAAACAGAGACTGTCACAATCACAGGAAGCAATTACTCCCTGATGCTGCCCACTGTTGTCATGGCGATGCACTGCCTGCTGTCGAACCCTTCTCTTACAGCGAACCATTTACTGCCTGTTCTGTGCGTGTTTCAGATGGGGGAGCTGTGGTGCTCTCGCTCCAGTTTTCTGTTCAACTCCTCCTCAAAGCCACGGATGCAGCCGGAGTCAGACTCTCTTAGTTCGAGCTGTGACACACAACTTATATCACACTGAAGAGAAAGAAACGCAGGATGAGTCTTAAATAGATGGAGTTCTGCCCGTGTAAGAATACAAACCTTGTGTGGCCTCATAAAACACAAGCATCAGTTTTATAAATGCGTGTTGTGAATAATGGAGTCAGTATTATACAGCGCATAGTGTTTTCACACTGTTTGTTTTTAACATTAGTCTTTGGTGTGTCTCGTTGGATGCTGTATGGTGACTTGGCAGTAATATACAGTTTCTGAATGCCGGTGAATGTATACTGATGTTAGAAAGCAAATGCATTCGTCATTAAAGTGATTCAAATGACTGCAGGGTTAGAAAGTGTTTAAGAAGCTGTTACGAGTGGGCGCTGATGTGTTCTGACATTAACCCCACAGACATCTGCACATCCTGTGATGATTTATCTATAGAATAATGTGACAGCTTTAGACCTTATAGGTCACATTAAACTACTCTAAAGATTATTCAACTTGAAAATCAGCTCTGAAATAAGGGCAGACTTTGCCCTTTACAAACTTTTCTGTCCAGAACTGTGTCACCTGGTTCGGTGTACTTGCCCCATGATGCAACCCATGTGAAAGAAAAAGCTCATTTCTAAAGCAATCAGTGAAATGCAGTTACTGTACAGTGTCTGCTGATCAATACATCACCCTCTCAACAGCATTAATACAGTGAAGAGTCTCACAACTGCGTTAGTTTATGAGTCTCTCATGTGCCGCTCTGTCCTTTTTTACAACCTCACAGTCAAACTAATGTATGAGTTTAGGGCCAAACCTTTACAGCCCTGAACAGACACGTTTAAGAGCTTGTCATTAAGATTAGGAAATTGTGATTTTTTTATTTAGTGAACAGAAGAAACTTGTTATTAGGAGGGTTATAATAAAACCTCGAGTGAAATAACATGCATGCCTTACAGAACTACAGCACAGTTAGAGTGTCTCTGCTTCAGACAGAGATTTTAAACATTGTTTCTGATTAAAATAGGGGTGGATGGATATTTTAATCAGAGACGAACCCTTTACTGCTCATGTTACATATGTCATGTGTGCTGCAGCATACTGTGTGTTTGGTGTAAAACTCAAATACAATGCCTTCTCTCTCCCTACACACTCCACTGCACACTGAGTGTGTTGTTGACCAAGTTGCACAAACACTGTGTACACAAAATTATTATTTTTAATAGATTTAATAGGTTTGTTGATCTTTGAAATCACCAGTACCATGCTAAACATTTTGTAAAGTATGTGTGTGTGTCTTTCGAGGGCATGCAGTGAATCATTGTTTTTACTGAAGCATCGACACATCATTGGGTGGGTCACAGATGTCATTCTAATTTGAGATGTATTTTGTTGTTCAGAATAACAGTGACTCATCAGTAGTTGTTCAGCTTTATTCCTGACGCTCTCAGGAAGATCATTGTTGTGCTTCATATATCTTGATGAATGTTTTTAAAGCCCACATTTCCTGTGTTAGTTCATTCAGAGGGCTTTAGTTTAATTCTCGTTGTCGCTGTGTTTGATACTCACAATAGAGCACTATGCAGTGAGCGACACAAAGCACTGCAGTATGATCTTTAGTGCGATCATACTGCTGAACTGATGTTCAAACTTTAAACAATAGTTCCCACCTTAGACTGCATTTTTCAGAACCTCTAGAATTTATACAGTGAAAAACGATGATTTTTTAAAAATATGTTTAATATATAAAAAATGATTAGTGCAGCAGAATTAGGGTTTCTGAAGGTATACAACAGTTAGTTTTTATTTAAACAATTCTTTTACAGGATTTTAAGAAAAATCCTTGTGTCCTTGCGTGTTCCACGTAAGAGAACGGATGACATAAGGTTATGATGACATAAGCTTCATCTTTGTTTGAGTTGCTGTGAAATTAGGTCACAGTTTAACTAATATCTAAATTCTTACACTGAATTTTTTCACATTGTAGTTTTGATAAAGAATTTGCCTTGTTTTGGCCCTTTTACATTAGACTAATGACAGTTTGGAGGGAAATCACAAATTATTATCAGAAATAAAATACTATGGTTTATTTTTGTGTTTGAATATATATTTGATGTCAGTCATTATATCGTGTGTTGAAATATGACCCAGAATGGTTGACAGGTTTGTTAACTTCATTTAGCTCGCGGCCACAGATGTTTTCAGGTATGCGGTGCAGACGATCACAACCTCATCTGAGGTCACCGTCTCCAGAGGGAGATAGACAGTGACAATGAGAGCGTGAGAGTGTGCATCCAGCTCACCTCTCTTCCTTCCCCATCGTGAGATTAATGCCACGTGGAGGAAATATAACAGATAGTTTAATTAAGTGCCAAGGCACAAGATTCATCGACTAATTTCTGCAGCTGACAGCGCAAATGAGAGTTCAAAGGTGCGGGCCGAGGAGACACCCTTGAGTGGCTCCGTGTTTAATGAATTGAGCGCTTTCTCTATAAAGTTCCTCCATAAAGCAGCATGCACATTAAAGTGTGCCTTCAGTGTGTCGGGACGCCCGGCCTGCTTTATATACTACAACAGCGCTTGTACCTGCTGAGAGAATACACTCGTGCCCTCTGTAGTAGCACTTTAGTCACACATTCATTAGACCGTGAATGGTGTCCTTAATGATGATGTATAACTTAATGATGAATATGAAATTGCCTGGACTTCTGCATGCCTGTCCTTTAAAATGGAAAATTTAAAATGACCTGTGTTTCACCCCTAAATGAACATTTTGTCATGGTTTACATTCCGGTTGTTCCAAACCTGCATGACTTTATTTGTCAAACACAGAGTGAGATGTTAGAGTGTTAATTCTGCCGTGTTCATGCGCTGATAATGCTAGAGCTGCAGGCCTGTAAAAGCAGAGTGTCTATGTTATTTTACACAGTCATTGTTCACTAAAAGCTTCGGTTTGTTTCTGCACAATTACAAACCTTTCTCAGCCCAGAATTCTCGGCACAATTGTCACCAAGTTCTCTATTTACATCTCATACCATCTGTTAACACTCGTGTTACCAAGGCAATGACTGATGCATTTCAAAGAGCTTCACTGAGTGGAACGTATAGTATACAATTAAACAATAACCGTCCTGGCTGGACTTGATAGTGGAACAGCAGCTTCTGTTCAGATTGGCTAACCTCTGCCTACCAAAATAGTTCTAAAGGAACTAAAAATTGTGGGTAAATTTGCTGAATACGCAGTAGGTGATGTAGTAGAATTGGTTATGATGTCATACCAGTTTTGGGATGATTGTGTTTTTGTAGCTTAGGATAAAGGTGTCTGGATGGCTCCTCTGAAGCAAAGAGTTCATTGACTCAGAAAGAGTTTGTTGCAGTTGTACGAGCTTAGCAGAAACTGTTTAATAGCAGAAATCTGTGAGGAGATTTCCTTCAGAAGTAATGAAGGATGGAAAATAATGTTTATATTGACAGAACAGCACAAGAATCATTAACCACGGGAACCACACACATCAGATAGTTTTAACAGATAAATAAATAAGATTATCTGGGAAACTCCTGTTGTGCTTATGGCTCATTTTATCTGTTAAATGCATTTTTAATCTAACCTTTACGCACATTTTTCAGGGCCCAGAGAGTTTGACTTACATCCATTTACACATTACACATTACACATTTTATTTGCTGCCATTAACCTCTGGAGTATGAAACTAATTTACAATGAGGTGCTGGATTTAATCTTTTGAGGTGATTTTTGTATTCATTTAAAAGTCCAGTTTGCCATCTTTGCATTAGCACACAGGTCTCGCAGATGCAGAGGCATCAGTGTGGTGGGCAAGTTCAGTTCTCCTATAATAATTTAAATGAAGTTAAAGTTTTATAAAAGCAGCAGTGTGTTTGACATGGTTAATAGTTTTGCTTGTACTCCTGCTGTAATGACACGACATTCCTACAGTTTAACCCTGTTTGATTTACCCCTCAGGAAGGTTTCCTGTAGTCCTGTAATTGTTTAATGACAGCATTTGTATTAATATACAGTCTTCAGGTATAATATTTAGCCATTCAGCTGTTATTATTACTGTGGTTGGGTTATCATAACATTTATAACATTCTTATGGGAAGAAGGTTTCATGTGAAAATCCACCGTTACGTTATTGGGTGATGTTTTCATAATAACATATACATCTCTTCTTATAGTAATAATAATAAGTGGATTCAGGTATTATGCAGGGCTTGAATTAAGGATTTCCTGTGAATTAAACCATCATTTCTCTCTTCAGAGGAACTTCAGAAGTTGAGCTGGTCAGGAATTCTGCGGACGATCACTAGAAGCTGCTCTCCGTGAGTTAAACAATCCCAACATTCAATTCTGCTGCAGACCATACCATCACCCACATGCCACACAAACATCCAGTGAGAGACGAGTCTGTGTATTTCTGTAGAATGTATTATGTATTATCATTTATAAGTCATTAGATGAAACTGCTCAGAGGTCCAATGATGACAGTTTAAACGCTTCAGTGTCGTGGATGTAACGTGTGGAGTTACAATCTACACAATCTGTAGATTGTGTTTTACATGATGAATTCAGTTTGTCTCATTAAAAACATCAGAGACTTAATGAGATTCACCATGGAGGTTTAAAAATAGGTTGATAACAGCAATGAAAACCTTGAACTGAACTTGAGCGATCACACTGTAAACACAAACCCAAATTATACAACAGTTACTTTCTGTAGACTAATTTAATTAGATAACATACAAAATAAACAAAATCTATTCCCAATATAAATGTAAGAATGATAAATAGAAACAAATAATTATGTTTCTGCAGTATTAACCTTGATTGTTCTGTTTGGGTCAGCATGCAAGACTTCAACTCTTCTAATGAGATCGGCCCAAAATAAGCCATCAACAAACACTACACATCGTTTTTCACTAAAGCTCAGTCATTCTTCTAAGAGCCACATGCTGCTGTTAGTTGTGTTATTAAACACACACACACACACGCTGCTGCTGTTAGTCGTGTTATTAAACACACACACACGCTGCTGCTGTTAGTCGTGTTATTAAACACACACACACACACGCTGCTGTTAGTCGTGTTATTAAACACACACACACACATGCTGCTGCTGTTAGTCGTGTTATTAAACACACACACACACACGCTGCTGTTAGTCGTGTTATTAAACACACACACACACACGCTGCTGTTAGTCGTGTTATTAAAC
>JBAJNP010011960.1:0-14029 GCA_036877545.1 Yasuhikotakia modesta | reverse complement strand
TTTTTCTTTGTATTTCTGTGCTTTCTGCTCTAATTTACCCTGAAAGTAGTTCTAAATCTCTAATAACAGAGAAAAAAAAACAGAGAAGAAACAGAGATACATTTATTGCACAAAAATAGATTTTGTATTCCAATGCATGCCATACTTGTTTTAATTAATGCAAGTGCTTTTCTGTGCAGTTTGTGTCTTTTGCGCTGCTTGCTTGACATAAAAAGAAAATGAACATTACGCAGGATAATTGTGCTACTTTGGTACAGGTCTTGGTGAAAGTGTTTATAGTTTGTAAATGTAATTATGTAAAATCTGTTGTTTTAAACACATTTCTATCTTTTGCAGAAAAATGATGCTGCTGTGGTACGAGGAGGGGTTCAGAGTCGTCATTCTCACCTCCAACCTCATCCGAGCCGATTGGTACCAGAAGACACAAGGGTAGGGTGTTGAAACCACACGTGGAGTGGGAAGGGCTAGACACACATGCTGTCACAGAGAGCGAATAGTATTGCACCCACAGCTTGAATGGAGACATTATTCTCGCTGGTGCAATCAATTTAGAAATGGGCTCTTTACTCTGTTTTTATGTCTTTTGAAGTCTCTCGTTTCCCGAGCGCAACAACTGTCATGTCACATCCGAAATGGAAGCAGTGCGTTAATGACACGTTTGTCTGTTGCTATGACAGCACAGGGCCGACACTTAGAGTAAATTGAAATTAAGCTGATCTGTCCTAAATAGAGTGTCGAGCTTCACAAATCAGAATAAACCAATTATACGCCGTATGCCGCACTCTGACCTGAAATGGTATAAATTAGCTGCACAAAATAATTACCGAAATGAAGCAATGTTTTTTTTAAAAAGTGCCATTATTAAAATTGTTTTATATAATGTTATATTCGTAACAGCTGAAGACAGAGCAGCCAGGCGGTGATTGGTGATGAATTAACTATTGCTTTCAGGTATTAGAAGGTTCTGTTTTATTTACAGTGTTTCTGGAGCAGAATTTGATTAAATATGTTGTCCATTAGAAAGAATGGGAGTCAGAGGTTGTACTGGGTTCAGTTATTACCCGCATTAAGCTTTGGATTAGTAAGAAGAAAATTAAGACTGTAAATTGAGACCTGAACGTTTGAACCTCTGCTTTATACATAATCATAAATCTGTGACGGTATATTTGGACATTTGTTTAACCTGCATTGTTAGTACAGCAAAGTCACAGTTGGTTCATGGCATTGGGCATTAAAGTTAGAACCTTGACCCACATAAATAATTACAGCATGTGCTGTAAAACATTTTAATAATGGCAAACAGTTTGTTTGGTGTGGACAGGAGAAAGGTGTGAATACTGTGGTGAGTTAGAAGCACAGCTCTGTTTATGTGAGGGCTCTTTGCAGCCTGACACAGTAATGTTGTCTCAAACGATGCTGTGAGTTCAGGGGCAGGACTGTCTTTCTTGAAAGCTGCTTATTTTTGCCATTTTTGTTTGCTGCCGCTAGTGGCACAGAAATGATACACTGTACACTGAACTGTAATCAGAACCTTTTTATTTGAGTTATTACATATTTCATGCTGCACCATTCATGACTGTACTGTTATTTTTGAAAACATCTATTTTGGTGCTTATTTTGTTTATGGTTTCTAAAAAGATTGAAAGGGTTTGATGTGGTATTAATGGTCTAGGTCATCGTTTCAGTCATTTATAGTCAAACATAATAAAAGAAGTTGTGCACGATATAATACAATTAATTAAAACTATAAAATTATATTTAAAAACGGAAAATAATATAACCAATATAAATTTCATGTTCTTGATAAATGTTAAAACCTAAAATTGACTTTACGTAACTTCATAAAGAATTACTATCAATTCAAATGAGCACGAGCAGTTAGTGACATTATAAATGTCTGTAGAATGCCAAACATAATTTAGTCACGACCAGGCTGTCATTAGCTCTTCATTACAAACGCTGCTTGTATCACTTTCACAGGATGTGGGTGAGTCCATTGTACCCCAGGTTACCAGAGGGAAGTCCGGAAACAGCCGGGGAGTCTCCTACCAGCTTCAAAAGAGACCTGCTGGAATACTTGGAGGCCTACCGGGCTCCAGAACTCACCGAGTGGATTGAACGCATCAAACAGCACGATCTGTCAGAAACACGGTGAGAGATTTCACACAAAAAAATCCAGTATTTAAATGAAGGTAAGAGTGCATAATATTCAAAGCCTGAAATGTGACTTCCAGGCCTGGAACGGTCAAGGAATTTGGTTCAATGTTCGCTGTATTAAAGATGTGAAAGTTTCAGTAGTGAATGGTAATGTTTCTAATTTTGCTGTGCTGTGTGTTTGTCTGCATAACTCAGCAATAATGGCATCAGTCTGTCTGCCGAGTTTCATTTGCATACTAATACATTTAAAGCTATTCATTCAGAACATTGGTACCTGACTTACGAATGGAAATCGATACAGAAAATCACTGTAATATGATTTGTAGAAACGTCCTCCTTCAGAGGGACTGAGAAGGTCATGAAAATTCATCAGTCTAAACGAATGATAACGTAACAGACCTGCGGCTAACAGCATTTATAGGCAGGGTAAACAATCTTTTTCAGAAGCTCACGTGTGCTTCTGTGTTTATGTTGTCTTTAATGTTCATTATTTTCTGTGTTTATGTCCTCTGAAGGGTGTATCTCATCGGTTCTACTCCAGGAAGGTATCAAGGACCTGCCATGGAAAAATGGGGCCATCTAAGATTGCGAAAGGTGTGTATTACCTCACAGGTATAGTAATACCAGCAAACAGAGATATAGGGTTAAGTTTAGGGAACAAAAAATACAGTCTCTACATTATAAAAACCACTACACTCGTGTCCCCAAAAAACATGAAATACCTGTTTGTGTGTGTGTCTGTTTATCTATCTGTGTGTGTGTGCGCATGTCTCGCTGTGCGTGTGCATATCTGTGTGTGTTTGTGTGTGTATGTGTATGTGTGCGCATGTGTGTTTGTGCGCTCGCTCACATTTTCTTGTCCTCTGAGGTGGTGCTACAGTTTCTCTTCCCAGTGACTGATGCTGGAGAACGCCTCAGAGATTTCAGCTTCATTTTTTTTTTATTTATGAAGGGAATTCAGATCACACAGTTGGAGTTTGATCGGTCCTGGCAAGAATCAGAAACTGCAGCGGGAGAGATTCATTTCTGTAGCTTCTGCTTAAATAATCACACTGAACATTTATATCAGAGAGACATTTATGAAATGAATGTCTGATTCGTTTTGAGCAGAAGTATAAAATATATACGTAAATGCAAACAATAGCTGCGCTTAGCTTGATGATAAAAGAAAAGAACAATTAGGCTTTTAAATGAGAGAAAAGCGTCATGTGTCTTTTGTGCAGCCAACCAAACTGATGTTTTTGATTCTAATGAAATTGTTATTTGTTAGAATGTAGCTAAAATGACAGAGGCTAACATGCAGATTGTGTGACATTTGTTAAACTCTTTACAAAACATGAAAGAAGCTAGATTGTTAATCTGAAACAAATGCGTTTCTGTTTAATCTAGTTTAAATAATGTTATTATTTATAGACTGTATAAGTAATTTGACATTTTTCTGCACTTTTGTGTGCTAAATTTGTGTACCATGTTTGGTTGCCACAATGTAAAATCTGTGTTTGAAACAAACCCTGTTGAGAACTTTTGAGAAGCTTTGAGAACTTTCCACTCATAAACATAACTCACCGTTTCTTTTTTACTCACAGCTGCTGGGCGAACACACACGGCCCATTGAGAATGAAGAGAGGTGGCCTGTGATTGGTCAGTTTTCTAGCATTGGCTCTATGGGTCTTGATAAGACTAAATGGCTGGCAGCTGAGTTCCAGCTTACTCTGAGCATGCTGGGAAAAGCAAAGAAGTCATTACCCAAGCCACAACCACAGATGCTCCTGGTGAGTGTGTGTGAAACAGCCCCTGCAGAGTGGGGGGGAAACCCGCTCGTATCGCAGTTGTTTCCTCATTGGATTAGAAACAACATCGTCTGATGAGTATTGCGATTAACACACGTATTCCCCCACCATTGTTTGCTTGTGTATCTGGATAAATGAGCTCTCAATTGTGTCTCTGTTTTAATAAGAACAAAATCAAGAAGGGCCGGCGACTCGCACAAGCGCGTCTGTCAGTTTCTGCGTGTACCTGAACACAAACTCGTCAGAAATTCCTCTGCGCTGGGAATTTTGAAAACGGTTGACATTTTTCTTGCATGTTTAATTAGCAATTAGCATTCATAGCATGTTCTCATTTTTAAAAGGCAGAAGGCGAGTTTGCAAAAAAAGAAACGATTGCACTCGCACACCGTGTTCACAGTGAATAGTTACGTGATTCCGTCCCCGTTATTTGCATAACAATGTCTCCTCGGATGGAAGGACAGAATATTGATTTCTGTCTGATGCATCTATTGTTAAATGTCAGTCAAAAAGTCAAGACACACTGAGAAAAGATGAAGGAGAAAAGCACCATCGGGTTTTAATAGCACCGCGCGTCTCTTAAAATCCCAGGACTCTTATAATTAGCTCCATCAGAAACTCTATTGAGCCGTTGGGTGATTCAGCTCACACCCTTCAGACATGCAATTATTCAGAAAAACTGAATGGAGGTGTGCTTTATAAAGAGCACATAGACATCACCAGCTTATCTGAGGTGAGTAATAAACTTCTGAGGTGAATCCAGTTTGTTTGCAATTTGTTGCTTGGTGCCATAATGACTTCAGTTGCAGGAACAGGCGAAACTATTAGAGTATATAAGTGAATTTGTTAATGTTTCCATGTCTCCCCTAAATGAATGTTGGATAAAATCTATTAAAGAGATCAAGTGAAGTCTTTCTGTCATTGACCCTTGTGTCATTTCAAATCTGTGTGATTTTCTGTGGAACACAAAAGAAGATATTTTGAGAAATATAAAATGTGTCTATAAAATGGAGCTATTGTTTGGTTACAAAGTGACTTCAAAAAAACGTTTGTGTTCCTCAGAAGTAAGAAAGTCATAAAGGTTTTAAATGACGTGAGGGTGAGTAAATGAGGGAAGAATTTTCAGTTTTGTGTGAAGTGTTAAGACTAATTCAGTTGTGTTGGAGTGACACAGAAGCAGGTGAATCTCTATACAATGATCTTACCCTGACAGGAACAGAGTAAAGGGCATCTGCATGACCTTACATGCTGTGGCCCTAATGAGCTTAATCACAGTACAACCATGCCTGCAAACACACTCGCATTCAGACAGACAGAGAGACAGACGGATGCTTTATTGACATGGAATTAAATTGCAATAGGTTCTTAAACTGATGAATTCTGGTTATAATATTTTTGTGGAAAAACACAATTTTTTCTGTTCTAGATTTATCCGTCTGTGGAAAATGTGAGGACCAGTTTGGAAGGTTATCCAGGTACCGTTGTTTCTTTTGTTCTGAATAAAAAAAACAGTTTTCGCACCTGTGCAGTGATTATGCAACAATCCACTTTGCATGTTTTTATGCCTGCAGCTGGAGGATCTTTGCCGTACAGTATACAGACAGCCCAGAAACAACTCTGGCTTCACTCCTACTTTCAGTAAGTTCTGTTTTGTTGTTGTTCTTTACATAAAACTCAAATTTTGCCGAAACGCTCATCCATGCGCATCCCGAAATGACCCTTTGGAATGTTACCATAAATAATGTCCTGAAAGCGACGCCACGGCAACACTCCAGACCGCGATCCAAACAGATGTCTTTCCCAGACGCGTCTGACCCGCAGTTTGCTCCTTAGAATTTTCGATGGGCTCCTCGTCCCGTTTTCCTCATTATCACCATAAATAAGCTATTTTACTGGTGGCTTCAATTTTGCTAAGTGATGAAAGATGTGCCCATCGGCAAGCAGATTCAATCTCGGTTCCTCTCTGGAGTGCACTTCACACTTCAGCTCAGTATGTTTAAAATACTCGTGCTTTCTCGCCTGAAGATGGGGAGCAATCAGGCAGAACGTTCCTCTCTCCATCTACACGGTGAAGCAAGTCATTTCTCTCCACCTGTGATGGGTGTGACATGAATCTTTGGGTGTTTCTGCACCGTCAAGGTATATTGGTAAGTGTTGTCCTTCATTTCTGTCCTGTTTCTTATTTGTCTCTCTCTCTCTCAATCCCTCCTCCAACACAACAGTGGCTGGCATGCTGATGTCACAGGAAGGAGCAACGCGATGCCTCATATTAAAACGTACATGAGGGTATCGCCAGACTTCTCGCAGCTGGCCTGGTTCCTCGTCACCAGGTTTGACACATGGCCAAACATCATCTGTTTGCTGAAAATTGAAGTTGCATAATTAACAGAATTCATAGAGAAAGAAAAGCGCATCCCAAAATTCAGATGTTATTTAATCATCATGTCATTTCATACCTTATTTGCTCTTATTTTCCATATGCAAATTAAATATTACATTTAATTAAATGCATTTTCCATATTTAAATTAAATTGAATAGTATAAATAAATTTGGATTGAACTGAATGTGAAATTATTAAATATTCTGGATTAGACTTTATCCTGTGGCACATGAAAGCTGATGTTTCACTCTAATTTAAGGCTTTGAAGATCCTGTTTTTATGTTCTTTGAACTTTTGATATCTGAGCACCAATTTTACAGAGTATTAAATGTTTATCAGGTCTTCGTTAAAACCACTATCACAGTTTTGTTCAAATAATCACAAGGGTTTGATATTTTTTTACCAGTTGGTACGTCTCCACTAAACAAACGAGTAATGAAGTATGCAATATGCAAATATTCAAATCAGATTTACATGACTGTAGGAATATGTTGACAGTACATGTATAAGATGGTTTCATCTTGAATGTGTGGTGTTGATACTGAAAGATGAACATCATTTCTCAGAGCTCCTTATCGCTGCCAAAATCGCACCCGCAGCAGAAGGCGGGACTGTTTTCCTCTGATCTCTGGCAGATTCTTGTCTTTTGTGCCGTACTGATAGCTCTCCTCTCCAAGAAATCCTTTAGGCTCCATAAACCTATATTTACCCAACATATGCCTGATATGTTTGGTTATTAAGGATTACGTGAACCTAGCTAACAGGGAATGTTCCAAGAGCATTGGCTTATGTTCTCTAAATGTTCCCAAAAACTTTCTTGCTGTAATGTTAGTAGAACATTAAAAAAAACTTACAATGGTTGTTAAAAAAACCAGAAGTTTTAGAAGTTATTCCTATTAATCAAACAGTAACAGTTCCTAGAACTTGATTTATCTCTCCTGTCCGTATGAACGGCCTCCGTTTCTGCTGCATCTCAGAACTGTAGCTTCAGTCGTGGTGGAAAAGCACAGAAAGACCGCAAGTAGCACTGTTTCTAGATCAGTCGTGTCAGTTGCAGCAATGATGAACTCTGAATTAAAGTGGATTTGAAGCCTTCAGGCACAATCTTCTGTAATTTTTTTCTTATAAGTCCAAAACACATTAATTATTCAGTATTTGCAGGACCTTGGAAAGCTTTCTTTTGCTTTGTCATCCTTAATGTTAGCCTTTAACTACCAGTTCAAGTGACAGATGATTCTAGGTGATGTGACTGGGAGATGACTTTGCAACACTGGTGACATTTTGCCCGCTGGTGTTCTCCACAGTGCCAATTTGTCTAAAGCTGCCTGGGGCGCCCTGGAGAAGAACAACACCCAGATGATGGTGCGTTCCTACGAGCTTGGAGTCCTGTACCTGCCTTCAGCTTTTGTGAGTATCATGTCTCAACTGTGTTGTTTATATTGTAATAAAACTGTACTGTTTTAAAGCTGTTTACGTTCATCTCTGCATCTGCTAACCTACCTCAAACATTTTATGGTCCTGCACCTTCTGCGAAAGATATGTGTTAATATAAAGATGTTTAGACAACTAGTTAGTGATGCTATCAGGTTGTGAGACTTTTAACCAGCATAACCAAAAATGTTTCTGGAAAAAATTGGCAAATGCTTTAACCATGTTGTAAAACGCAGCTTCCAGTTAACTGGTTGGCCAACAAAATATGTCAGCTTGCCACATTACTAATGCCAAAAATTAGTGTTGAAGAACCCTGTAAACCAGCTACTGCAGTTTCTTAGCGATGGAAGGTGTAAAAAATTAAAAGTGACAAACAATCTCACGGTTTGGTTGGGTTGCCATCGCCCTCCACAGACTCGCTGCTCGCATTTCAGGACGGCTCACTGTGTGTAAATACTGTAGATAATGTCTTAGAGTACATTTCTCTCTTCTCCATACGGAGAGACGGAGCTTTTGTGTAGCGCTCACGTACTCGCGGGTAATTTGTCCTTGTTGTCAGGGTAGTCTTAGAATTACTTCAAAAGTTGCTAAGCAACAGTATGGTTCAGTTCTCTCGCCGCGGACAAAAAAGAGGGGGGACGAGTTTGAAAAAGGATTGTGAAAGGTTATGCTCTCTTATTCAAAAGGAATACGCTGTTTGTTCGTGGCCCGAAGCCTCTTTGTTTTACATGAACACAGTCCTGTTTATGTCATGATTAGTTCTCCCTGGAAATCAGTGATGAATAACTGGCGAATGTTAGCGTTTAAACAGTTTGGTAATGATGCCTGAGTCATCTGTGTTCCCTGGAGTTTCGACTAGTCACATGACCAAAGTTTTGTTACTGTATAATGGATCCATAATTAGCCAGTCATTATAAACCACTTTTTTTAGGGTATCTGAAATGGCTCCCGTTTCCACTATTTGCTTAGCATGGTTTCATGAGATAATATTTGCATTTACACGCTTTCGTGCTTGGCCACTTGCTTAAGTTACAAATGAGGCTGTGTGCTGACTATTAAATGTGTTTTTAACTGCAGAAGGCATGTTCTCAGACTTTCATAACAAGGCACTTTTCTGTTTGTCACGGTGGTGTTTTAAATAAAGTTTGCGAGCGTCTGAGATGCAGTAAGATCCTCATTATCATCATTTCACTGTAGCATCACTCATTAATCGAGGGGCACGTCCTTGTGCATCAGTGACCAGACCAGACCCTGTTCTTCATGTCCCACCTACAGAAGTGAAGCCACTAAACATTAAAAGTGTGTTTTCTAAGCAACTAGAACATCTTGTTTCATTTTCTCGAAAGTTTGCAATGAGTCACTCGTTTCTAAATGGAGGTTTGGTTCGTTTTGTTCTGATTTTGATGTCATTTAATGCAGGATAATTCCAGACATTTAGAAGACGGTTAATGTTGAGGGTAAAACACTGAGATTGGAAAATAATAAAGAATGAATCGCAATTTATCATGAGTTCAGACATCCCAGCTTAAGCTCTATGGACAGCAGCTGTTGCGTATGTAAAAACTGTTGACAGAAGGGCATTTACAGTGGGAGACATGCATGAAATGTTTTTTTTATATTGCAGTTAAGCGTGTTTATAAACAGCATCTTTCTGCAGCAAATTGAGTTTAAATGCAGATAAATCACTCACTTATTAACTCATTGATGTTACTCCAGACCACATTAACCTCAGTGATGATCTACCACAAATACACACTTAATGTAAGACACGAGAACACACACATACACACTCATTATTTTTCCACAACAATTTATGTTTGTGTGTGTGTGTGTAAGGAGAATAAGTGAGTGTGTATGTATATAGTTGTTTATGTGATTGTTTATTTTATTCAAAATGCATCCAGTTCCTCTTTCATAGAAGAATATAATGCCATCTCCATTAACAGTGTCTCTTAACTACTGTACTGCGTGTCCTGCTGTTAATGAAACAGCATCTGGGGCTGAATAACAGGTCGGTTTGCAGCAGTCTGAGCTGTATGTATGTACAGCTCCAGCCACAGTAATGTGAGTGATAAATTCCCCACTGCCCTTTAAATCTCTCCAGCCCCTCCATCTTCATGCCTGACGCTCAGATAGAAGTTGTGCCGTTCCGCGGTTCTCTGACTCTTCCACAGGATGCAGTACGTTCTCATTAGAACCTGATGACCACTTTGTGATGCGCGGCCCGTCGTTTTATAAGCCACCCTAGAGGAAGTGATGGAGACCTTAAGGGCAGTTCACATAGGGCTGGAATAAATGAAGCTCTTATGTCCTGTTCAGCCTCAGGAAATATTACTGTGTGGAAAAATACTAGTTTAATGCAACTACTTTTCCCTCCAAACAGTGTGAACTCAAAGAATTTTTGGCATCCACATTTTTCAGTTTTGGTTAAGAATTGTGATTTTTTTTTTCCACATTGAAGCTTGTTAATTCCTAGCTAACAAGAAATGTTTTCAGAACGTTGGCTAATGTTTCCTAAAGCTTTCTCAAAGTTTAAAGGATGTTTTTGCTGTAACATTAGTAAAATTATGTATCAAAACGTTCTTAAGCAGCTGTTTAAAACATTCTTCTAACAAAGCAATAATGTTAATACAGCATCTAAAAAATTAAACATTCCTAGGAACTTTATAAACAACAATTTTTTTTTTTACTGTTTACTGTCTTTTATTACTTAAGAAACATTAGAGAAATGTTCTTACAACCCAAAACTGTTAGCTAGGTTTTCTATAAAGTCACTAAGCATTAATATGCTTTGTCTTCCTCATGTCTGTGTAGAACATGAGCACGTTTCCTGTGGAGAAGAGGGTGTTTCCTGGCTCCGCCTCCTCCGCTGGCTTCCCTGTGCCCTTTGACCTCCCACCTCAGCCTTATTCCAGCAAAGGTGAGACAGAACCCTGCATCACTTCATAAAAGTGAAGATGCCAAGTCACAAGATAGACCAAACGAAACGCGGCCAACTGAAATGACAGCTTTGCACTTTAACAAGTCGCTTTGTGTTGATGTTTAAAGGTTTGCTTAATGCTAAATACACTTTAGCGACAGGTTAATCTGAAATTTAAAGTTCAAATGCCCGCTCAGGAGATACTGAAAAATAATTGCACGATGTCTCAACAACATATGAAAGGTTACGTCTGTGCTGGTCAGTACCCAGTGTACATAAATAAAGAACACATAATAAGTAAGTCTCGTAGCTCAGTTAGACTGTGTTTAATTATGGCAGCTTGTGTCTTAATGAGTGTGTTTCTCATGTGTGCATCATTACAGGCGATGAACGAGGTGTCCAAACACAGCTACACCTGTTAGCTGAGTGTTTCTTTTCATTGCTGACAGCATTGAAGAGCAAGAGATTTGCACGATGCAATTGATCTCCGTTGCATTTCCTGTGTGCTAACATGCTGAAAGCCATCAAACAGTTGATATTAGAAAGGAATGCCATTTACTGCAAATTATGCTTACAAAAAGTATTTTTAATGGTTATTTTGACTGGATTTATTACTCAATCGAGGGGTCAGTGATTAGTGGTTGTATCATGAAAAGTGACTTTAAACAAGCTTAACAAAAGAATTCACCTACATTTAGTGTTTATATTCTTGGTCAACTACCCATATGCCTAAATGCATAAACTGTCTGTCTGCTGTTGATGTAATGAGTTTTTGGTCATGAGTCAAGTATGTGTCAGTTTAGTAAATCTCTGCTTTGTTGTGACTGACAAAATAATTACAGCTGAACTCAAACTATTGCCCCGCAGGACATGTTGATGACACTCAATTAACTCATTATCATCTGCTGCGTAATTACAGTGTTTTATAGCTCGCAGTAAAATGTGCAAGTACACAGATTTAGAAGCAGAAAGCAAAAACATTTTGTTGTTTTTGCAGCGTGCCATTTAATGCATGCATCGCATTTAATGCATGCAGCTTTGTGTTGCTGTCAGGAGAGACAGGCATCACAATTGCATTGCTGTGTTAATCATAAACCTGAAATTTCAATTTGTTATTTTAATCATTATTAATCCTCTTTACAAAGGCGTTGGATTATGAGGGCCTGATTTTATTTTCAGCATGATTCTTTATCAGAAATAATGTTCTTTCAATTACTGTGTGTTCTGCGTGCATTTAAAATCCATTTGTGTTAAATAGGTCTCAGCTCACGTATCTTCTTCTCCTACGAACGACCCTGCCTCATTGAAAAGGCTTTAAGAAATGTCATCCCTTTGTTGGAAGTGCCATGATATTTAACTGCGACTTGCAGAGCGTGCTTGAAATTGCGGGTTCTGAGTGACGGTCATAAGAACAGCAGTTTCAGAAAAATAAGATGATGTTGGCATGGTACCTGATGTCCAAAATAGAACAGGCCAGAAAAGCAAACATGTGATTTCTGTCATGTTTTCTTTTATTTTAAGATTGCAGATGTGATTATGTGATTCTGGAGTGGCGTGTCAGTAATCTGACACACAGCTGATAACATGGAGAATCACTAGTACTTATGCCTGTCTCTGTCAAAGACCGTTTGATTGCTCAACCTCGTAATTGCAGAGAGATCTGGCAGCCGTTGGCGCCGTGTCCTTGTAAATGATAATAACAGCGTTATGGGCTCCGCCCCCAATGCGACACCCCGACGACCTTTAATCACGGTGGTGGTAATCGATGGCGTTATTGAAACGGAGGGGGACATCAGTTTATGAACTCAGGCAGAAGACCTCTGCGGTTGCCATGGCAGTGTAGGTCTTTGATAACAGAGGCCAGTGATGCTAAACCCTTCAGCCATGAAGTGGATGAGTAGGCGGAGCCTGGGGATGAAGAAAAATGGGTGGTCTTCTCTAAATGTTTGGTCAGCTTGTGTTTCTGCACAGATCATGATGTGTTGATGTGTTGTGGCTTTTCCTAGCTTGTGTGTTATAGCAGTATGTTAAACTTAAGCCCTGAAATTGATTTGTGCATTTGAAGTTTTCATGCTAGTTATGCAAAACTATAACTAGCATAAGTCTTTCAAATGTACTAAAATGTAGTTCTAAAATGTAGTCAAATTTCTTGTAATAGTATTAGCACTACATTCAGTAGCAATAAAAGGGCACATTTATTTGCAATAAATTTTGTGTTTAAATATTTTAGATTTTAATATAAATGTACTTCAAGATTTGCAAATGTACCAAAGTTTAATGTTAGTATATAAAAGATATTTGAGTGTTGTGAAATATGCTCAGATGGTCAGAACTGTACTGGTGGATCTTTAATCTCTCTTGCTCTCTCTCACTTTCTCTCTCTCAGTCTCTCTCTCTCTGTAAGGGCTTTAAATTTAAGCTTAGCTGAAAGTTATCATCACCAACACCTTCTACCCCAGGCTCACACAGAAGAGTGTCAGAACTGTGTCGAATCCCACACGTGTGTTGATAGTCAGTCCTGTGAAACTGAGGTTCTAAATGGGTCACTTTTAATCTCGCTTGTTTACACTACAGAGTCATAGACAGTTGTGTCTAATAGAGTCACGCAGCTGTTGTTGTAGAGACACTCAGCTTTATGTTTGTACGCCCTTACAGTCCAGCGTATTATAGAACGGACAGTAATTAAAGCTTTTAGGACACAGAGAGATATCTATGGGCTTTACAAAGCAAATGTCCAATCGCAAACTTCTCCTGCACCATGGCAACCGTTCCTCATTATCTGACCTTCTCCATTCGACAGGAAATGCATGAAAATGTTCAGCCGAGGTAAAGACTGTTTATTTTGCTAGCATTTACAGTACGGCGATATCATTTCCAGCTAATCCAAAAATAATCGCGTCGTTGCTTTTTGTAGAAAACCTGTTGCTTACGTTAGTTTGTTCTTATGTCAGAGTACCGGTGGGGGGAATTGTTCAACATTCAAAAAGCAAAATTACTTGTTTTATAAGAGAGAGGATAGAATCTCATAATAGATATTCTGGTCATATGTTACCCTAAAATCGAGGAGGCGTGAAAACTGACGAAATGAGAATAATTCAGAACCTCTTTTGCATTGTGAATTAAACACATTTTTCTTCAAGCGCTTCATTACTGTAATTTCAGAACATAATGATGTGTCATTTAAACGACAGTGTTTTTAAATCTGTCTTTTCCATTGTGTTGCCTTTAATGTGTGCTAAAAAAATAACTTTTCTGAACCATTCTGCTTTTAAATTGTAGTAATAAGAATCAATATTGAGAATAACAAAATTGAAGAAAAACTCCCATTAATTTCCTATAAGAATTGTTACATT
>JBAJNP010011959.1:0-14033 GCA_036877545.1 Yasuhikotakia modesta | reverse complement strand
CAGCAGGATTCTGTGCTAACACACCATTTCCAGTCAAACCCGTATCTCACCCTGTTTTAATGAAACTCTGCTGGACATTAAATACAAACCTCAACAAATATGTTTGTGAATATTTGCTAGATGTGTGTGTTGAAAACAAAATGTTGTGTTTGCACACAGTCCTGCCTGATCCACAACTGTAGCTGCTCAGGCAGATGCCACTGGTTGGTCACTAAACTAGCCTTGCTAGCTAGCTAACAACAAGCTAGAAACGTTTTACTTACCCAGCTCACAATTTTAGGAAAGAACATTAGCATGTCCTATATATTTAAGACATATAAACAGTTATACAAACGGGAGAGCGTTTGTGATACTTGAAAAACTTTAAGAGAACTTTGAGAGAACTTTGAGAGAACTTTGAGAGAACTTTGAGAGAACTTTGAGAGAACGCTAGCCATCATTCTGAGAACATTCCCCATTAGCTACATGTCACTGGTGTGACATACATGCAGTTAGAAACTCAGTCACATCAGAAGCTTCTAAATGGCATTTCCACAACAGAACTGGGTCAAAAGTTCAGAGATCTTAAGCAGAGCAGCAGAAATTCCTCCGTCAGACAGTTTTGTGGAGCTACGCTTGGACCACATCAGCATGTGTGGAAATCAGAGGAATGCGTGTGGACTGCACCAGAGGGACTCGTAAAAATTCAGGTCATGTGATGTTCCCCTCAGTCCAAATATTATTGGCACTGCCACAAACTTTCCTCTAATATTCACTTCAGTCACATGATGTTAAATCTATGAATACAAGCCCAGAGGAACTCATAACAGCTAAAACAAACATAAAACATAAAGCTCACTTACAAACACAGGGACTCACATGACAGTAACGGGTTTCTTTGCTGTGTCAACATCCTGTGGGAACAGGAAGTTTGGGTGTGACATTAACCTTACAGCCAATGGGCCTGAGCTGGTAATAAACACCATCCATACAGACACTCTTATTTAGTCACAAATAAAAGTCATAAATATTTCTGATCATCTCAAAGAAGAGAAACTAAAACTAATAAGTGAAATTTCTGCTATAAATGAATGTAGCTGCTGTTTAGAAGATTCATTACAGTACAGATGACTTCAGACAAAACCTACAAAACTCCAGTTTAGTTGTAGGGTCTGTAGGGTGGGGTGTCGTTCCCAGAATGAGGCTGTGGTTTGGGGGGTGTCAGGGGGTGGCGACATCATAGTCAGAGCTGTCTGGAAGTCATTTGTTATGCGCTTGTTTATTTTGATGTGTTGGGAAATAAACCTGCTGTGGTCCAGCCCAGCCCAGCTCAGTTCTGCTCCGGTGTCTCACTGCATGACCTGCCAGTAACAGAGAGTCTCACTCTGGCCTCTGTCCGTCTGTAAATAATGACCCAACATCAAATGCAAAGTCTGTGTTTTTATTTTTATTGTTTGACCGCATTGGTTATGTAAGTTTCTCATTTCTGGGTGTCCATGTTCAGACTGTTAAAATGTTCCTCGTAATTTTGAAAACAATAGTCAGATGTTTAAAAATCATGTGTTTTACATCAGTAATTGTTTGTTCGGTCACCAACACAACAGAAAGGCATCACTTTTTATTTAAAATGTCTTTATTTAATCTTTTTATTGGCATGTTATTGACTGTGGGTGAAAATCTGCAAAATTATAAAACCAGACCAGCTATCAGAGAACGTTGAAAGAACAATGACTAATGTTCTCTAAATGTTCTCTCACAGTTCTCAAAAAACCTTCTTGCAGTGATGTTAGAAGAACATTTTCCAATGTTACATATTGAATATAGGCTTTCATACATTTGCAGAACAGATTTTACTGTAGGGGTTTAATAGAGTTGCAGTAGATTTTGCTCTGAAATGACAACAGTCACTGTTGGGCAACATCGCAGCTGTTTCTCTTCAGCTCAGCTAACTGCCTCAATGACAAACATTCAGTTAAAGAAACATCAACTCTGGTCCTCATTGGCTGTAGCACCTTGCAAGTGTTTAAGCCCCGACACATTTTCTGCCCCTCCTTCACCTCATCATCTGGAGTTTTGGTACCTCCAAAACGTGCAGCTCATACAGTGATTAAACTGTTATTTCACAGCCCTGCCTGGCGCAGAGGAGCCCACAGCTGGAGAAACGGACCCTGACCCCTTTCCTAACACACAGAAGATCCATCTGGACCCTTTTAGCTGTACTGGCCTCAGACTTGGTTTCTCAGTCGACCACAGATGAACACTCAGCAGAAACTCTCAGACCCTCCTCAACATCTACAGCTTCATTTTTCTTTCATTATGTTTGGAAGAGTCTTTGGTTATATGTTCATACTTTAAAACGCCTCCACTGTCTCATTTTGGCTGATTTGCGGCCACTGTTTGCATTTATAGTAACTGAATAAAATTTGATGTGAACGTGTGATTTAAAGCTTTTATTATTCAGCTGCAATTTCAAGACATTAATTGTGATTTCAGTGGAATTGAATAAAAACAAATACAGAGTAAATGTTAAAATACAAACTATTATGTGATTTTGTAACACTGTAAGATATGAAGAGTCACATTTATATATTTTAGACGTTGCTGTAAGATTCATGGTTTCTTCATGCAGCTCCTTCACAAATTATTTTGTTCCGTTCTGATTTTCCAAAGACTTGATTCAGAAAAACAGCGGAGAAACGTCTCAGCAGAGAGAACAACCATTTCAAACATCCTAAAAATTCAGTCTGTCTTTATCTAATAAATCAATGATTTCTCAGGAGAATTTCAGTTTTGTCTGAAACTGAGCTAAAATTATTCTCAGTGTCCAACTCAAACACATGTTTTGTTCTGAGATGTTTTGGTCATCACTACAAACTGAGCACTTTTTATTTCATTTTGAACTCATGACTGAGAAATTAAAAAAGAGAAATTAAGTTTAAAGGCAAATTTGGAGCACTAGAGAAACAGCTGCTTAGAGTTTCAAACCTTCAGAGAGGTCCTACAGAGGTGAGCTTTGACCCCAGACCGGGTCAGAAGATGACGGACCCTCTGAAGATATAAACTGTGAAACTCGGCTCAGATCATGAGAACAGACAGAGAACAGATGTTTTTTTTTGGTCCTTTTATTTTCGTCCTGAGGCAAACATAGACTGTATATATGATAACATGTTACAGTTTGGAGTTGTAGTATTTTGTTTACAATTTAGATTTAGGGTTTAATTTTATATTTTCTTTATGTTTGATAAACATCCGTTCTGCTTTAAACCTGGTTAACCCAGTCTTGTGTTCCTGAAACACCAAAAGTTTTTTCATTTGACAATAAATCATTTGATTTCCTTTTGCCAAAAATTCTCCCAAAAAATTAAGGGAAGATTTTTCCTGGTATGGTTTTAATCAGGAATAAATCTGTATCATGAATCGTGTTCATGTTTCATTTTTGACTTTATTTATTCAGTCTGGATTAAAAGATATGATCTAATTTAGGAGAAACAAACACAGGACTGTAATGGTTTGATATCTGATAGTTATCGCATCTGAAGGCCTGAACTGGACGTGTCTCTAAACACATTTATTACACAGCATGTCGTTGCGGTTCTGTAATTTGATTGGTCAACAGTGATTTAAGAGAGATTTTAAACTCTCTCTGAGTACATGAACTTGTTGTTTTGGATTATTGGGTTTAGTGTAAATTACAGTTCCCTGAACAGTCATTAAAACTGTTGAGGCCCCTGAAAAGTGTGCAGACATGTTAGGTGGGCTGCTGAGGTCCTGCTTATACTGCATGTGAACCGTCCCTGCTGTCAGAATATCACAACCTTACAGGTGCTTAAATGATGTCACAGGTTCCTGATTATGTGACGTTTGCGTAAAACATTTTTATCATACCGAGAAAGAGTCTGAAACATTGTATTTAAACAGCCATGCAATAAACATTTAATCAATGTTTTTACACTACAACAATCTTATATAATATTCACAGTCCATTAATGTTTCATGGAATAACATAAACGTTTGCACTTGAACTTTAATAGTTTTTATCAGTTTTAATAAAACAAGCAGCTCAGATTCTCTTCATTAGTCTAAAGCACGTCTCACGGATAAGAACTTTATTAAATATGTCAGAAACGCTCGCATCAGATGAATTCTGCACAGGAAAGAGAAACTAGCCCAGAATTTGGCTCAACCTCTGGTTCAGTTTATTCTGGCAACTCGTATGTTTTTCAGGAGAGGAAAACATGACACCCGTAACTTTTCATTTCTCTTATTTCAGACTGAAAGCTATAAGCCTGTGCTGTACACCGTCTGTACATGAAGAGATGAGTTCAGTGTGTTTCTCACGCTTCACGATTCCTGAGACTCAGTTTGTCTTCATCAGAGAGCAGAAGAACAGAGAAACACAAACATCTTACTGGAGGTTTCATTCAGTTCACAAACAGCCTTTCAGTGTTTTGATGGTTGAAATTCATGTTGATTTTCTTGTGATTTTCTTACTAAAAAAAAACCTGAACTTTTTAAACAATTAAACAATTTGTGCATGAATCTGTCCTGGAAACTTGAACTATAAGCTAATGAAGATTATATAATGTCTTTACATAATGTGTTAATGAAAATCTCTGAGCTGTTATTAATGAGTTTTCATTGGCCAGAGAAACTTCCTTAAGCGTCATGAACCGTTTCAGAGACGCAATCGACTCTCCAACAATTTTTGGTTGTAAGAATGTTTCCTTAATGGTTCCATTAGTAACATAAACGCTCATGATGACATCTGGATGTTTTCTGCAGACACACAGGCAGGAATGAGCTCAGATGGGTAAAACAGGCTGCAGAGCGACAAACCTGACACACGCGACAGGCCCAAATCGCTCATCTCTGCAAAGCTGGTTGGATGCAAAGTCCATTTACACAGTAATGAACCCAAGAGGTGAATTGAGGAATAAGGTGGATTTCTTAAGGGAACAGAGAGAAATGATTTCACAGCCTGTGTAAATAAATGATCTCACATCACATTCACATGTCACTCATCCAGCGCTAATGCTCTGTTTTCTGGTTCAGTCTGGATCATTTGATGTCAGTCACACTAATAAAAAACTAGAAGTAAACAAAAAACCTCATTGTTTTAAAATGTGTTAACAGAAGAAACATACAAGTTTTAGTTACATGCTAAACAACTGCTATGTTTAAATGTGTTGATTTGTTTAAATGTGACCAACAGCTTTGTTGTCTTAAAAACAAAAGCAACAGTTTTTGTATCACAATAAATCACATTTTTATGTTGAAAAAGTCATAATTTTTACTATTAGTCTCAGATGTTGAACTCCACTGTAAGAGATTTTTATTTGCCAAAATGCTGAACAAACATGTTCCACTTTATGATCATATTCCTGTAAAATCTTTAACTGTTGTGAGAACTGTGGTAATAAAACTATATGCTAACAGCCCCAGTAAAACTGCAATAAAAGCCTTAAACAGCCAAATAACCAACGCATACAATCCCAGCTGTTAAATGATCTGTATTTACAATCATACAAACATCATTAATGAGTGAATAAATGTGTCTGTGCAATTCACAATATTCAATGCTGTAAATATTTAGCTTCATTTTTGTGTTTTATAAACTGTAGATACCTGCAAATATTTAGTGCTCTCCAACCACACAATAGAAACTACATCACCAGAGAACCTGCTCTGACACAAACACAGAATAGATGCTGTTGAGCTGTTTATACATGAACAACAGAAATACAGCGTCAGTTTCTGATGGTAATCTGTCGCTGACATGCTTTCCGTTAAGTGCATTACGTTACACTCAGAATACAACAACATTTGTCCCTTCATGTCACATTCTTTTTCATACAATCAACATCTTTCAACAATTTACACTGCAAAGTTTCTATATACAGTAAATGCCCGTAATCAAATGATTACTGTCAGAAAATGCATTTTGTTCTCTGATTGACAGCCAGTAGGTGGCGCCATGTACAATCAATGGTTTAATAGCAGCCTGGCTTGGTAACCATTGTTGATACAAACAAGCTCCTTGTTGTGGACTGAACGTGGGTCTCAGCACCAGTTTGTTGTGATGGAGCTTTGGGTGGATGTGTGCAAGCGTTCATCACAGGAGAGTGAATCACTCCATCCAGAATGGCAGTCAGTGTATCCAACTTTGGCAAAAGACCTTCAACCGGTTTAGTTCATGAACTTTGGGTGGGTTCCCCAGGTGGTCCAGGTGGCCCTGGGGGTCCCTGAGGTCCTGGTGGTCCTATCGGTCCAGGAATCCCATGTACCCCTGGGAGTCCAGCTGGGCCCCGGATTCCAGCTTGTCCTCTGGGGCCAGGAACCCCATCCTTGCCAGGAACCCCCATATCACCCTTTTGTCCCTTTTCACCACGAGGTCCTGGTGGTCCTAAAGACCCCTTTTCACCTTTAGGTCCTGGTGTCCCTTTCATCCCTGCATCTCCTGACACACCTTGACCACCTTTAATTCCCATGAGCCCCTTTGGACCTGCAGAACCACGATTTCCTGGAAGTCCCCGGTCTCCTTTAATCCCTGTAAGGCCGACCGGTCCTTTGGCTCCAGTTTCTCCTCTGCTTCCCTTTGGACCTGGTGGACCAGGCAGACCTGGAAGTTGAAATGAGATCTTGTTAATATCTCTATGGTTCCTAGCCACCAATAGGGTAGATAAAGTGAAAATGCTGACATATATCCCAGATTGTTTTCATGATAAATATAATGCATTATTGTTCTGTAGAGCTGAAAGAGATCTGAACAGTTTCTCACAATGTGCAGAAATTTGTCCAGCCACTATCATTGCAACCCAGGGTTTGTAGCTCAGAGAATGTGAATCTCCTGAGCTACGAACATGTTATTTATGTTCAGTTTTCAAACACTACAAGAAGATTAACCATAAACATTTTATACAGCAGATGAAACACATGGAACATAACCTTTTACAATAGTGAAGTTCTGGATCAGCTGTGCATGGCTGGTGTCTACCAGCTTCATCTCCTCCATGACCATGGACATGTTCCTCACATCAGCATCGAGGCGGACGCTCAGCATCATGTATTGCGTTCTGAGAGTGTTAGCCAGGTGAAGCAGCAACAGAACTGTGGTGTTCAGGTTCTGCAAATCTTCTGTGTGGCCGCCCAGTCTGGACTGGCAGGATGAACTCTCAATGTTAATGTATTTGTACATGCTCTGAACATGGCTGACGGTTGCGTTGATGCTGGAAGAGATTGTATCGATCTCCATTTCGATAGACTCCATTCTTGTATCCAGGCTCAGAAATCGTTCCTTGGTACGGTTCACGTAGTACTTGGCGTGGTACTGATGGTCATGCATGTTCTCCTCATGTTCATCAATGTAAGAGGAGACGTTGTCCAGTTGCATCTGAAGGTTCATGACCTGCAGCGTGAGGTCATGTATGATCTCTGATGTCATGCTGATTCTCTGGAGAGTAGCGGAGACGCCATTTTGAATAGTTCTTACCGTCTGTGTGGTAAGGCTGGCATTGGATTTTATTGATGTTAAAACTCTGCTGTAGTTCTGCCAGTCCGCTGTTAATTTTTGGAGTACCAAGGTCTCTTCTTCTGCTTTCCTCTGAAGAGCACCGATCCACAATGCGCTCAGAGCCACAGTTGTGTTGACCTGTTGCATCGTGGCCTTCAGATCATACTGATCTTCTACAAGAGTTTTCATTCCATAATCAGTTTCATTGATCACAACCTGCCAGCCAGTCACCTGATCCAGGTATTGGCTCAGAGACTGATTTATGCGTTTGATGGTGATTCCAAAGGCCTGGAGATCCTTCACCATTCTGTTGCTGGAACGTGTTAAACTTTGCTGGGATTGGCTGTTTTGGTCCAACTGTTGCTCCTGACCTTGAACTTTCTTCTGGATCTCCTCAAACTCCCTTTTCATTCTTTTAATCTCCTCTTGGAATTTTGCAACATCCACGCAGTTGGAAAAGTTGTCGGCTGGGCTGAATTCTGTAAAAGAACCACCAAACCTGTTACTGTTATGTGCTGATATGAAACTTCTGCGGTTGTATGAGGTTGAGGGTCAGTGTGTTACAGCTGTTTAAGGTCATTATTTGAGTAATAAATGATCACAGGAAATGAACTGTGAGATTAGATAAATACATTAGCAAAAATGATTCAAATAAAAAGCAACCATGTGAGAATTGTTGCTGTTTTTGCTGGAGATTTATATTTTTTGTGCAAGTTTGGACTTGAGGCTGTTTATGAGTTAAAAAAAAGATTGTAAAAGCCTTACCTTTCATACTTTCCTGAACTTTGGAAATCTTTTTGTGGTAAAATGATTCCTTCTCAGATAAGGTGTCAACTCTCCTAAAAACTGTACAAGTAAAATTTATTCACACTAAAAATTACATTTTGGGGATTTGTGTGAAAAAATAGCAGATGTGACACTTTATTCAAACTTCAGATTGTTTCCTGTAACACATCATATACATATGACACACATCTCTGCTGTTACGTAACAACATTTTTGTGGAGTTATAAAATATGAAACAGATGCGTGCGGCACGAATGAAATATCTGGTAGATTGTCAAAAATTTCTGCTCGGGTGCGTTTTTAATTTTAGACACTTATGTCCCTGGGGTTTTATTGATTTTATTCCGTTAAAATAATTCAGATATTGTAAATGTCTTTTTTACATCAGTCACATTAAAAGAGTCTACAGGCCCCAAACTGCCCAGAGTTAAAGAAACACCTTTTCAACTTTAATCTGTGTTTGAAGAAGAAAATAGAATGAAATGATTTGGCATCGAGCAGGAACAGAAAGCAGATCAGTTGTAAACAGGGTTTAGCAGTGATGTGTGTTTGCGTCGATTAAACTTACCAAGAGAAGCCAAAACAGCCACAACAATGACGAGGAACGTCAGCATCCCGTACAACAGTTTCACCGCCAGATGGAGAGACCGTGACTGCTGGCATTTCACACAGCCTCCTCTTGTCCTTTCTGTCGACACAAAAACACTCACAGCCCTCAGACAAACCTGAACTTCATCATAAACAAACCGTCATAACCGCTGTTACGTAAAGAAATGTGATCCCAAAAATCAACAGTAAAGTTTTGTCTTTCTTATATCTCAGCTTAATACGCAGAGACAACGTTAAACAAACCCTCCGTAATTTAATTACACAAAAAAGTTTAAAACTGTCAAACACTTAAAACTGTCGGCTTCCTGCCCAGCCATTGGCTCCACTAATGGCGTGAGTTTGGGGCGGGCTATTGGTTTGAATGACCAATAGCAGATGATGGGAATGTTGAGGAAACCGGTTTAAAAACATTGAAGGTACACAGCTGTGTCCTGCACCACATTTAATGAGCCACACAAATACTGTGACATTAACTGAATGAGACGAACAACTGAACTGAGTTGTGACTTTGTCACAATAAAATCTCTCAGATTTCAGGCCACATCACTGGACATTTGAAACAGATGCACAATAAACTCATAAACAAGCAGGCAGTGAGGAATTACATGTTGACTCATGTACAAATAAACACAATAATAAACAGTTCAAAGATGTTTGACTCTTGCAAAACAAATCAATACCTGCCACAGTGACTCATAGGTTCACACATACTTAAGCCAAAAATATCCGACCCAAAGCAATGATATCACAATAACAAAAACCACAGTTATGAACATACGCTGTTAAAGTGGTTTGTGCTCTGCAATAAACGTCAAAAAGATGAATTTTTTCTAACCTCTGGAGGAACAGTTCTCTTCGTCCTCTCCAGTTAATTCCTCCTCTGCAACGAGAGAAACATGAACAGGTCACGACTGTGAAATACATCACAGTTAAATGTAATCAGAATCTTTATAAATCCTCGTGTGGTTTAAACCTCCCCCTCCACAGGAGTACAAACAGGGATTACTGTACATATGACTGTACATGTGTTATATGAACCTGAGAGACTCATATGATGATGCGTCAGAGAGTTTGGACACATACCACTGAAAAGCTGATTCTCATATCCACAGCGATCTGCAGAGAACAGAGGAAAGTTTGATGTGTGTTTGCAGAAGGTCAGCAGATTAAAACACAAACATATCTTCAGATATTAAACATCTCAATGATCATAACATTTAACACATAACAAATCATAACAGATTTGTGACAGGCCATAACAGGCCCAGCTAACAGGGAACATGTTATTTTTCAGTGGTTAGTGAAACATTTAAAAAATGTTACAGAATGTTTGAATAACACTTTTTTGTTTTTGTTACTTTCAGGAAACGTTAAGGGGATGTTCTTACAACCTCAAATTGTTAGCTGGGCATTTGTTACGCTGTCCTCAGGACACCAAACAGTCACTGGACTGACTCAAACTCTGTTACGTCATGGTTGGAAAGAATCTTACATTTAGCACAATTACATGACATTGGTGAGGTGATGTTTTCTCTGCAAAATGTGATTAGTTTTAGGTGATTTATTACCTCTGAGAGGAATAAAACTGCATGATATTTTGACATGCAGAGGGTTTCACAGCCCATGTTGAGTTTGTTTCCAATGGAAGTCTGTTTTAGACAAACTTATGATTTAATGTAATTGCATAATTTATTTATCCAAATTATTTTAGCATGAAATCATGTATTACTCTCCATTGCTAAAGCAAACGTGAAGACCTCAAACTCAAATACAAACACATAAGAAAACAATAAAAAACTTAAATGTTTGGTCGACTGCGACACCAATAGAATGTTGGCAAAGTCCAGGTGAGAAATAACACAGGTGTTCTGCTCACATTCCAGGAAAATAAACACAGCTATGAGAACGTAAGATGTTGATGAAGAGTTTGAAGGCAGGGCAGAATGGAAATCACATCACTGGCTAGAAACTTGAGTTCCATCTGAGATACCTGATCACAAAGATCAAGACATATTCTGGGGTGTCCAAGACCACCCATGTCCAATTAACCTTATAAATCCATGGGAAACAGAACAGAGGGAGAACACAAGAGATGAATATGTTCTCTTTGGAAGACTGTAATCCACCAAACTTGACTGGAGAGCAGCCTGAATCTCTGAGGAAACTGTGATGGATGAAGAACACAAGAGCATTAAAGGGAAGAACCGAGCTAACAATTTTAGATTGTAGGAGCAAATCCCTAACGTTTCCAGTAAGTAACAAAAACATTGTTTTAAATGTTTTAGCATCATTTAAATCATACCGTTTTTAAGCTATGTGAACATTAATGCTTGGTGAGAAGAACATTTACAGAACACTAGCCAATGTTGTAAGAATGTTCCCTGCTGGCTGGAATGAGATTTTTTTAAAATTTGAGAAGAAACAAGTTGAGGAGAAACTGAGACCAAAGAAATACTGAGCCAGCAGACTGACCCACTGCATTCACACTGAAACAACACAACCCGGTTCCTCCCAGTGTCCCTGTTCACACCTGATCCAGTTTCTGCTGCTTTAATATAAAGCTGAATTGGGCTGTACAGTAAAGTTTTCCTAACCGGAGCAGCTAATGAAGTTCAGCTTCTGAGGTAAGTGTGTTTATACACACTTCTCAAACAGCTGAGCTCAGGTCTGGAACCAGAGTTCTACAAGGAACCAGAACTCAGTGAGGGACGGAAAGGTGGGGGGTTCTGGAATGTATGCAGCTAAGGCAGGTCTCAGACTTTACATTTCCTTGCTAGTCCTGGCGGATCCGAGCGGGTCGAGCCTTGACTCTGGACTGTGGTGCCATGAACGTTGGCAGCGATGCAGACCCTTGTGTCTGCAAAACATCCCTCACACAGAAGCCAGAACCTCGCCTTCAAAACCACCACATCCAGCCAACAGAAGAAAAACTTAAAAAGAATCAAAGCTATGAAGGGCCAGTTTGTTTCGTTTATTTGACAGGCCGTTCAAGGTATTCAGGGAAATGGAAAATGTCTAGTTCCTGTCTGAAGTCTGAAAACATAAAATGAATTTGCTAGTGTTTACAGAGGGCGGCAGAATCTGTCTGCTTTAAACAGTGATGTAAGATTTAAACATGTTTACAGTGACAGCTTTATGTTTACATGTTATGCAGCAGTGTAATGCAGTAACTCCTATAGCTATAAGGCCATAATCTGCTTTCTTCTGTGTTCATGATCATAAACATATATTCACTCATAAAACCTCATTTTTAAGGTGTTGTGCAGATGTTTTACAGTTTGTTGGCAACCAAAGATGAAAATAACATCTGTGCTCTGCCCAAACATTAGAGTTACAAAAATTTCAGCACGTCTTTTCACGACACTGTAAACATAAGAGCCACGTGACACAATATGCATGAGACATTCCTAACTATAATACTTAGTGAGTTCTCAAAACATTGTTAAGAGTTGCCTCAGATCACATTAAAGGGAAAGTTCACCCTAAACTGACAATTCTTCCATCATTTATCTAATATAAATCATAAAATTTTAAACATGTACAACTTCCTTCATCTGTTTTGGAGGCTCCATAGATAGAATCTGTGTTGTCATGTCTTCAAACTGTATTTCTAAGCTAATAAACAGCAAGGCACAGGAAACACCTTAATCCTGCTATTATGTGAGCAGATGAATGCAGTGGGCAAAACTTCTCACAGGAATGTTGAACTCTGAGCCGAGAAGCTGGAAGATGATGGTGAGCGTCTTTCTAAACCACAGAGGTTTAACCACATCTAATAAAGACAAGTGTCTCCACTCACTTACATGTAAGTACATGTGGGATTCACTCACAGCAGTAAAACTCAGAATGCTTTGCAGAATTCAAATCTAGACTCCAATGAAAAACGACTGATATCAGTTTGGAAACGGAGTTAAAACTGGAGGTAAACTTCAGATCTCAACACCTCGGATCTCCATGTGGATGTTTACTGTCACACACGGCTTGTTTTAACTCCATTACGGATGTTTTTGGTATGTTTTACTGCTTGTTTTTTGTTGCCAAATTGTTCAAAGAAAATCCCTATTAGACTGTAACAAAACACAAATTTCTTCTGTATCCAATTACAGCTATAAACAAATGTGTTTGATTAGTGACCTGATGCGATATCATCAAATTAACTTCACATTTATTACTGGGAAAATAGAAACATGAACCATGCAGTAGAAGAGAATGTTTCTTGTAAATAAAGAGATTCTCACCCCAGGACACAAACCCTGTTTCACTTCAGATAAACATACATGTCTTATTGACAGGAACAGCATCTAAAATACAGTTTAATCTATAATCAGATGTGATGTGCTGTCAAACAAACACGAATCCAACATCAACAGTGTCCTTCTCTCTCTCTCTCTCTCTCCGGTCTATAGTCTTTATCTTCAGGTCTGAATTGTAGCAAAGCATCATATTTTATCGAACAGAAACTGTTTACCTTTCATGTTGTGAGGCGGCCGCAGGACGAGCTGCTGAGGATCAGCTGGGATAAGATCTTCTGCCACCTGCTTTAAAGCACAAGTCTGGGATGAATCTCAACAACCAATCAGAATCCAGAGCTACAATCCCAGAATCGCTCTGGTCTGTTCCCTCACAAACAAAAACAACAAGTGTACAGCAAACAGTCTGTGAGGAAGCCTTTAACACATGCTGCCGCTTTAGAAGCAGAGGAGACTCGCACCTTGGACAGTTACCATGTGTTGCTAACATGAGGAGGAGAGGGAGGGGTTGTTTCTGTGAGATGATGGGAGGGGCTGGATGGAGAGAGAGGAGGTGGGATGAGCTTCAGTGTAATTGTTAACAAATGTCTGATACGGGGGCAACGTGAACCTAAAGCTCCTGGAGTCTGAACATCTAAATATCTTCAGCCCTTCATGTTTGTCGTGGGACAGATTTATACCAGGATTCCCATCATTCTGTCTGTCTGAAGATAAACAGCGTTTGGTCTTTATTAAGATGCAATAATTATTTTGGCTACTTTAAAATGATCCGTGAGTTTAAAGTTCACAGGGATAAATGATAAGTCTCTGATTAAATGTGGGATCATGATGATTTGGTGGTTATTAACCCCATCTCAGTCCTGCCTGTGTGTCAATCACAGATAATTCATACATGAGCA
>JBAJNP010011958.1:0-14037 GCA_036877545.1 Yasuhikotakia modesta | reverse complement strand
TATATAGGAAAGATATAGAGAATCATTGGAATTAAGTTTTTTGATAATGTTGAGAGAACCTTTTGAGAACATTCTGAGATTGTTCCCTGTTAGCCTAATAATGAAAGTAGTTGCTTTCATTATTAGTAATTCTGTATTAAAACGACAGGGGATAGAAGGGGTACATTTGTATGGCTGTCTTTGTTTTGATGGATTGGATGTTTAAAATGAAGATGCCTTAGATAAAGTTCTGTCCTGTTTTCATTTTTTGCTGCATCAATGTTTTTTTCTCTGTTTTAGCTTTAGAAAAAGCTCTGTTTGTTTTTATTTCCTGTGTCACGTTTCTCATATGATTAATCATTTGATGATGTTTTTCTGGAAGTCACTTTGTAAAAAGCATCTACTAACTGCACACATTGACTGTAGAGCTGTGAAGTTTCTGAGGCACATACAGGGAGTCTGGTTGAGACTTTAGTTTCTGACTGATGCTTTAGGTCAGAAAAGGTCAAACTCTCTCTTTAGGGTTGTGAGGTTATAGCCATTGTGTTACAAATATGTTTCATTAGTTTTTTCCTGATACTAATGGTTGTGAGAAAATATTCCATCATTTTGAGGTTTCCTGTTGCACAGAATACCCAGGGAGCCTTTAACAGCGCTTTTTCATCAGCGAGAAACAGAGCGGTGGTCAAAATGTACTGTTCAGGAAATTAAAGCCAGGTTCATTTGAGGGCAATGATTTGTCAAGGTAATTCAGAGATTGGTGTCTCTAATTTAATGCACCTTCTTACTGTAGTAAGTAAAGCTCCTGTGATCGCGTGGATAATTGCTGCGGCTGTGCTGCTGTTTTGTGAAGAGCAGAAGATATTCATCGAAGCGTGAATCAAATTAAACTCAGAGGAAAATAACAGCAATAGAGAGAGAGAGAGAGAGAGAGGTAAAAATGTGATGTTGCCCAGCATGTGTGTGATTAGTGAAGCTACAATCTGTGACTTTTGCCTCCCTGCCGCCACCTCTGTCGGAAACATGAAACTGCAGGTTAGTTTTTATATGCTTTTCTTTGTTTGTTGAAGTCAAACCGACATTATAAATCATTATCATAAACTTACTGTAGTGAATAAAACGGTAAAGTAAGGAGATTATGTTTAACACAATCTGTTATGTACTTAATAAGTTAAGCTTAATAAGCGCTTCTTGTTTATTTTTAACCACAAAAGTAACAGATTTCAGCTTTAATTAGGAATCATTTTAATTACCTGCAAAACAAGGTTTTTCTATATTTTACCTTCTGGATAAGAATCAAATTCTGAGCACCTTTGAACACTTACATTTAAAAACTAGGAGCTATCATATAAAACTACAGTGTATCTCTTATGTTCTCCACTAATTGAAGAATCTATCATAAACTGTATCTTCATCATTTAAATCACACGCAACACTGACTCTCCATATAAAGAGTGTTGGACGTAGCAGATGTTTGATTCAGCTGCCTGCTCTCCATCCATGCATGTGGAAGTGGCTTTAAAACGGCGTGTACGTACCTGGAGACATCATGAGACACAGACTGGGAAAATAGAAAGAGATCGTAAATGACGAGAGGGCTAAAGTATTGTAGAGTTCTCCAGTCTCCCCTAAGACCCCTGTCAGTTATAAGTCTGTCTGTGGGACACCAGAGAGCACAGACTAATTTTACCATCCAAAAATGTGATCCCTGGTCCCTTGTGCCCACAGACACCCTCAATGGAGGTATAATGTTTCAGTGTAAAACAGCCGGAGACCCTTTACACTCGTAAGGTGTAAAGTTTACACACATGAGGTGTTGGCTTTGATCTCAGAAGTCATTATGGAGTTTGTGATGGAGTTAAAGTGTCAATCTCTGCTGCTCTCAGGCTCAGAGATGTCACACAGAGAGCTAAAGACTGCATCAGTAACGTCATGTGATAATTACAAAAGCTACATGTTCAGGCGTTCATACAGATGTTGTCAAAACACTGTGTCATGTTTAAATGAAACCAAAATGGCGTCTGAGGTCTGACTTAGTCATGTTTGAAGCTGTTTTTAGGCTCAGTGCATGTGCATGTCGCACATATTAGTGTGTTTTGTGCTGATAAATGGAGACACACACACACACAAACACACACTGCTGATTTTGTAACGTTTCATTCTGTTGTAGAGACTCAAGCTCAGAAGATGCGTCTGACTGCTGTCAACAGCTCCGATCATCAGACTTTGTTCTTCATCATCTTAGAAGATGGAAAAATCTGAAGTTTCCTGCTGGTCTGTTCCACATAAACACATGGAGTTACACGTGTGTCTACAGTATGACCTCAGATGATCCTGCTTGGACTCCAAATGTCCTGTTCTTAGGTTTCTACACAAACACTGGAAAGCCTGAAAACTGTATGTTTAACACGATGTGGCAGTTAGATGTAAGTATGTAAAGTTCTGTCAAAACAAATCACTGCTTTATTCCTAATGTGAACTAGTGAAGAATTGACTGTATTACATGTTGGTCCTGATTAAAAGATGGAAAGCAGATGAAGATGTAAATGAACGTTATTTGATGTTACCCAGCCAGCCGTGTCACTTTGTGTTTTCATTGTGTCACTACAGCGTCCATTCGATATGCTCCACCCAAACTTCCTATTTCTCAAAAGCATGTACGCCAAAGAACAAAAGTTCTGTTTATTAAGCGTTTTCATGGGTAGCACTACAAGAACTAAATCGCTTTAGCATGTCCATCATTGTAGAAATGTGTCCCAGCAAACTTTTTTAGCGTGTTCTATATATACAGTAGCTACAGTATACAATTACTGTATATTTGGAGGTTTTCCCAGTGAAATATGATTGCGTGAAAGCAAGAATAAACCTCAGACCTAAAGTGCATATTTGTATTACATTTTCTCCAGCTTTCAATTATGCAGTAAAGAAAATAACACATTTGCCTTTTAAACCAATATTACCCTGAACAAGAACTACTGACACTGTAATCTAGTCTTAGAGTCCCCATTAAGTGGCACTTATATGAAATTCACAAATGTCTTACAGAAAGAAAGGTTTTATATATTTCCATCTGCTGGCGTGGGTTTAATAAAGTCTCCACTGAGAGCAAATGAGAGTAAATTAAAACCTTTGTGCATTGAGCTGTGAACCTGAAATTTTGTCTCAGCAATGTTTATTTTATTTAAAACAGAAACGTATTTAAAATTACTATAGTATTGAATTTTGTCTTGCATTTTTATTGGGGTTTCAAACGTAAACCTAGTTTAGTTAACACATGAACATTTTTAGTTGTTTTTTTTTATCACCCATCTACCTAAACCTCTTTAAACAGCCGGGTTGGTTATCTTTTAACCAAATCACTACCATATGAGAACTGGTTATATCTCTGATCAGACCACTGTGAGGTAGAAAGGATTAGTTGCAGGGGTATAAAGTTACCGGTGTTGTTTAGTACTCAAAGCAAAGGTTCACATGTGTGTGTGTTTAAACAGTGACCCTGTCGTGACGGGCCGGTCCACACGTAACTGTGACTGTGGGCGAGTGTTGATAGAGGTTACACAACACAAAAGCCTTTATTCAGACGACACACTTGATGTGTTAGCAGTTTTGTTGCTTTTATGTCAAGCTTAAGTTAAATGTTTCATTACAGCTGCACTCAGCATCAGTGTTCTGCCATAAAAACATTTTTACATGTTACATGTAAATGAAAAAGCTAGTAGTGTTTACTTGTGCCACGATAGAGAAATTTTGTTCCTGTATCTCAGTGGAGTTTTTCTCAGTAGGTAGAGCCTTGTGTTAGCAGCGCAAAGGTTGTGGGTTCAATTTTCAGAGATCTTCAAGTTCTTTAAAATATATACGGTGAATTTAAACAGTAACTGGTAGAAAAACTAAAGGCAGAAATTATAAAGAGCCAAACAAAAAGAAAAACAGAGAAGGAAAAAGAGAAACTATAAAATTCTTGTCTCCTTTGACTCTTTAGAAGCCAGTATGTGCTGAGTGCTTCCATATGTCATTAAACACACAGACTGGCTGATGGGGGCAGAGATTCGATGTGTGTGTGTGTGTGTGTGTGTGTGTGTGTGTGTGTGTGTGTCTGTGTTAATCTCACACTATGTCACAGGGAACTTGTCCATCATTTAAACCTGCTGCAGTTAGATACTTTAATGAGGAAAAAACTTGTTTCTCCTGTGTAGCAACTTTGATATTTAGGACTCTTGTCTGAAGTGGTTCAGTGTCTGTTTAGCACTAAGTTGTGTGTCAGTTCCGATCATTATTTTGATTGACTTTATTTTAAGCTTCGACTAAATATTTCTCAGATTTTATGGTGTGACAAAAGGAATTTTTTTGCTTTCCTATGACCATCAGTGTTTGACTGACAAAAAAAGAGTGGAAATATATCAACTCCATATAACTTTATTGGCTACAGTGTAAAGTGCACAATGACAGCACACAGCTAGCGTGATGCTCTTTGGTGGAAATGAGCACAACTGCAGGGCCGACTTGATCTGAGACTTCAAAACCGATGAAATCACAGACTAATTTTCCCTCAGATGGAGAAAGACTGGGTTTGAAATAAATAAAGGGAGTCATTTGTAAGTCTATACGGAGGTCAATTTTACCACATCAATATTATCCCTACAGAGAACAAAGTTGTTAATACTAATAAATGTTTCAGGCAGTGAAACTTCCAAAATGCAATTTGTAACTTTTACCTCTCTAGCACCATCTCTGTTTGATCCTGCAGGTTAACTTACACACTTTTCTTCAAGTGTGTTTAGGTCAAGTAACATCAAACTGATGTTTCATCTTTCTGTTTACAGACATTTATGTTCAGACCTGAATCGGACCTGACAGCTCTAATTATAATTCATCATTTTCCTTCTACTGTTGTGAACTGAGGTAAGACAAGGAGACTTTTAAACACTGATCTGTTATGCATTTGTCAATAATGGATTTTTGTTTAGTGGCAAGTAACCAATGGCAGCTTTAATAAATACGTTTCTAGTATCATCTTACCTGATCTGAAAACAAAGTCTTGTTCCTCTTCATCAGTGTCCCACTGCGTAGTGCACAAATATTGTGCTGTCTTGTTAATATGCAGAAAGCAATTGTGCTAATGTGTCATCGGCTAATGTAGAAGAAAGCACACTCACAATTTTAGACTCGCTAAAATCCATGTTACCTTGTTTTACTATAAGACACAAACATAAAAATGTAGTGCACTCCACAGATACAGATAATGGGATCGACATGTTTTCCATCTGAGCTGTTGAAATGGTTTTCCTGGCAGTATTATTTTTCATATCCAATAATATGCATTTTTTATATAAAGCCTGTTTTAAAAGCATTAAAATATCTTTTTAATATACAGTATTACACATTTTGAACAACTTGCATTGATGCTAGGGTGTAGTGGATGGTTTGCAGGGTGTTGCTATGTGGTTGCTATGTGTTCTTAGAGAAATTTAGAGCAATGCTATGTGGTTGCTAGGGTGTTGTTGGTGGCCATTAAGGTGTTGCTAGAGTGTTTGCCAAAGTTTTAAAAACCCATTTTGATCCTTATTCTGCAACCAAGAGACTTTAAACATGTTTAAGTGTTAGATAAGAACCAGCATTTTATTCTTAGCTTGTATGAAGCTGGTTAGCAAAGCAGAACGTTGATTTTTTTGTTCAGTGTCAACAGTTGCCCTGGATTCTGCACAAACCTACAATGATTTGGTCAGTGAAAACAAACTGGTTGTAAGTGCTGCACTTTTGGCAATAACTAGACCAGTAAAAATAAGACTCCAGGTTGACTTAAATTCTTAAATTCCGATGCTAATTTATATTCTGGTCTAAAGTTTCAAACTGTGAGGTTTAATGGGGGTCCAGTTTGCCTGACTGTGTTCTGGAGAAACACTGATGGTAAATTTCAAAGGGGAAACAAAATGCGGTTAAGTGAGGTCAGAGCAAAGCCATGTGTCCTGCGTTACGCGTTTGATAGTTGAGAAAAATAAATTAGCCTCTGTGCTCTTTGTTCCCTGGACCGTTTCTTATCACATGCATATGAGGAACTGTAGCGTATTTCACCCGATTCCAACTGCAGTTACATTTTTCACCCCTCATTCAGTGCGTTTGAGCCCCGTCATTAACTTTGTGTTTGTAATGGATTGTATTGTGAACAGAAATGAATAAATGTGCTGGAACATCATTTGTATTTGTTGCATGTGGAGCTACAAAGACCTTTATTCACTTCATATCTGGCGTATCTAAAACTCATTTCACGTTTGGAATTGATGGTTTTGTGGACGACGCTAATGAAATATTTTTAATCCATCTTGTTTTATTTTTAGTTTTTTTTCAGCAGAAAACATCCTCAGGTTTTCCATCACAAAGCTCAAAATATCCAACAAATACAGAGAAAATGGAGCTTGAATGGGAAACGTCGTATTGGTTTGTCCTTGTGACCTTTCCTGCCTGAATCCCAGATGTTTCTTCAAAAAACCCATTACAGCGGTGAAGAGAAACCAAATATTCTGCCCTGCTTCATTAATGAGGGATTTTCCACACGACGCTACATGTTCCAGAAGCCGAATGTTCCTGTTTGAACAATTTTCTGGAATTTGTGTAACGTTAAATGCCTCCACATTTATTATGATCCTTGAATTCTCATATATACATTCAGTTTCAATATTAATGTAAATCCATCAATCTATATAWTAYGTATATATTTACCTGTATAGATTGACAGATGCTTATATTCAAATCGATTTACAGTACAATTAAGCTATACAGTTTATCTGTGCATGTGTTCCTGAGGACATAAACAAATAAACAAATATTTATTTTAGCATAAACATTGTTTATGTCTTGGCTTTAGAAATGTGGTCGGGTTTTATATGCAGATATGAGCTTTAAATGGCTTTGTGATTAAATAATGATGTGTTTGTACATATTGGTTAAGATTCACTTGATAAATCTGTTTAGTTCTGCATCTTTACTCATGTTTTCCTTTAACCTAGTGAGCAGAACAGATCAGAACACCTTTAACAAATTTGCACGTACATTAAACGCATCCACATATTTGAGCTGAACCTGTGCGTTTTATTAATGACATGACTTTCAACTAAAGTTAAAGGTTGACTGATTTTTTTCCTTATTAAAAAGTTTTACCCCTTAGAAACACACAGTACTTTGAAAAATGTTTAAAATTGGTGTCAAGAAAGTTTCTGCACGTCGTGGCCCTAATTACTGCGTTTTTGAAAATGATTTGCCTTTCATATGTACAATTTTCATGCCACGGACATGTAATTATGTGTTATATTTTTGGCCCGTTTTTGAGCAGCGTGGCCCGTTTCATTAAGCGTAGGATGAACTGAACCATTTGGCAGTTTGATGCTCGCTGAGCTAAAAGTGGATTCGAGGCATCATTATCTTATGAATCCATCTGTAACAATGAGGTAGAGACTCAGAGCTGTCCTCTGGCTGTCTAACAGAACTCATTATTGCTTGTATATACACTACTGTATGTTTACGCTCTGTGATTAACCAAGTACAGCTGCCAAGATTCACCAGTAAACTCCAGATGGCTGAGGCAGTCGTGTTCGCGCTCGTTCTTCTTCAGACAGACTGTAACACGCCTCGCTTTAAACACAGAGATGCTCACATTACTCTTCCTTCTCAAGAGAAAAGGAAATTTTTGAAATTCACTTTTAGCCCCCGCACAGAGGGCAGTGTTATGGGAAACTCAGTGTAAAATGGAACATTATATAACTCAAAGTCGGCTTAGCAAGCGTGTATCTGATCAAACGGCAGATGAGTGAGATTTCTCCGGCGTGTGGCGAGGGCTTGCTGTAATATTTAGCGCGTTTGTGCAGCGTGCCAGAACTCTTGTCTCACCTCTGCGCCCTTAAAAATAAACTATCCTCAATGGTTCAGTTTAATTCTGTTTATGTAATTGATCTATATAAAGCTATTTGTACTTTTGCGTCGTTGCAAGACAGTTTACATATGAAGAAAGCTGTGCTATATATATATATATATATATATGCATTATAGAACAGCGGGCCCTAAGCAGGTTTTAAGGGGTCTTTAGAAACTCTTAGAGAAAACACAGTTTGCATATGTGTGTATATATACTGTATATATATATATATATATATATAAACCTCTATTATAGAATACATGGCATTATTGCTAATTATGTGTTGTGCATCATTTTAGCATCTAGCTCAGGACATGTTTCTTGTTTCTGTCCTCAGAGTTTAATTAGGAGTCAATTCATTTCTTTTCTCTTTTAACACTTCATTTCGTACTCTATTAAACACATGCATAACTTGACCTTCGCCAAACCTACCAAATTACCACAGCGGCGCAGGAATAACTCACTTCCTGTTCCCATGACAGCCATAACATGCAGGCATGCAGGTTGTTAACAGTCACTGTAGTGACCAGCCCCCCTCATTTTACAGGGTCTCTGATTTTCACAGCTCTGGTGTGCAGATCATGTTCCACACCTAATGCGCGCGGAGATACGAGGGCAGGTTTAACTAGCGATCATGTTTCTTGTCAGGACACAAAAAATGTTGCTCTCCAAAGTGACAACAATGTTCTCTCCAGCCCCACAGACGTCCACAAACTCCTAAATCATGGATAACAAAAATAGTTTCTGTACTGCATTATGTTTTGCACTTAAATAGAATTTATTTATTTATACGTTTATCTAAAGGCTGCTAAGAATAAGGATTGATTTAAATTTTTCTTCACCAGTTGTATTGTGAAATATGATATTATGATAATGTTTTTGTTTTAAAAGTAACACAAGAAATGTTTTTTTAGTTTGTTCACCTGTTTGCTATAGGAAACAACAAGCACCTGAACTCTGGAAAACTGCAGTTCCAAAATTGATGATCCGTGTTTTCCCAGCATGATATATTGAAAGCGTTCCAAAGGGAACGTCCTGCGCTTCAGTGAGGCAAGAACGTCTGACCTTTTGTACAACAGAGTCAGGAAGGTTGATTAGCTCAAACATTAGCGTATGTAAATAATGACCTATAAATAGTGCAAAATCTTTTCTTACACATTCTCATAACGTAATAAATGATAACGTTTCTTTCTTTACTGTCTGTATATTTCCAGGATTTTGTTTTAAATGTGGTCTCAGACTTCTGGACCTCATTGTGTTATAATTTTACAGCAGGACTTGTTATGCCAACAGCTTCTAATTACAATTTACACTCAGTCTCAATACATAAATAAGCTGTTGTAGATTCTGTTCAGCCACAGATCCACTCACATTATAATTCAAACTGCTTCTAAAAATAGCAGGTATTTATCATTTTAGTTCTTTTACAAAATGACAGAGGATAAATAGGTGGCAGAGTTTGTTTATTGGTTGAAAGGTTGTGACAGACTCTGTGTTTGTTTTAATCAGCATGTGTGTTTATGTTGCTGCTGTGATTTTTCTCTGTACCTAATGGATAAAATGTGCGTCTTTAAAGATCCAGTCATTCTTTGTTTGGATAAACTTTTTTAATAAATGACATAAAACTTCAGAAGCAAAACTTGATGTGGATTTAATCCGTGTAATAAAGTTTTTTATCGTCACCGTTATACTGGGGGGCAAAAACACAAGGGTGGAATTAATTAGCAACTGTGGAGGCAGTGAAATTGTAACCCCTCCAACCTCAAACCCTAAAACTGAACAGTGGTTGAACTGCTTTTAATGTGGCGAAGCTACAGCCCAGCTAACAATTTCAGGTTGTAAGAATGTTTTGGTAATGTTTCACAAAAACCTTAAAAATGTTATTTTGTAAGCTTTAGTAACATTTCATTTATTGTTATTGCTCAGGTATATAATTCTGTAACTTTTTAAAACTTTCCACAAACAACTTAGGAATAAAGTTTTGAAATATATGATATATATAATGTTTAAAAAACATTCTGCTAACATTACTACTACTTTTAAAGAACATTAAGCAAACCTTCTGAGAACATTCCATTAACTCCATTAAGTACATGTGCAGTCTTTGCTTGAGAACGATTGAATGTTTCTCTTATACTAGTTTTTCTATCTAATGTTATACTAATGTTTCTCTATCAGCTATATGCACTCAGATTTAATTGTATTATTTTTTTAAAGAATTCAAGTGTGTCTTCATTGTTCTTTTCTGACCTTCATGTACAATAAAATAAACGTATCGGCGTTTGTCATGCTAACGATCTTGCTAAAGCTCTTTCCGTCGTGAACGGTGCCAATAAAACCAGGTTTGGTTTGAGATAAGCTCAGAATGAGACTATTTACACACCCCAGGGTCTCTGAAAGAGCAGCGTACCCACCTAACGCAGGTGTGTGGATGTGACCTCCACATCATTTCCCCCGCAGAATGACCGTTGTTCCATCTCACCCCAGGAACCTCTCACCTCATTCAGCCCTAATGTTCTACATGCGGAGTTGTAATGATCCACTCATGGGCTTCCGTCTGCAGCCCCTGACAGGTTTGTGGCGTGAGGTCAAAAGAGGCGTCTGCTGGGCTCTGATTACACCCATCATGTTTGATTATATGTCCTGGATCTTGGTGATTGTGATTTGTCCATTTATTAGTCCTGTAATGTCCCGCCACAATGTTTATTTTTTCCTCTCACATTTACTTCTGTCATCAAGGCCTCCGCTAACAGGAAACGTTCTCTGAAAGTTCTTTCAAGAAATGTCCTGCTAACGTTTATCTTTTCTCTCACATTAGTTACTGTCGTCACTCACCCAGCTAACATAGAACATTTGTTATAGGATACCATAATGTTAGTTCAAGGTCTACAAAACATTAAAAATACATTTTAAACATTTTGACGTTTTTGTAACTTAAAGGAAAAGTTTATACAACATAAAAATTTTAAGCTGCAGTCAGAAGGCGGAACGCAGAGTGAAGGGAATTTGCCATTTGCAATGTCACCAACAGAAAAAGGTCATTCAATCGAACGTTAATGTGTGACTTGAGTATTAGCTTAATGCTTTTAACAGCAGAGCGTTAGCCCGGGCGTCAAATGAACAGGAGGCCGTTGTTCACAAATCTAAATGTTAAAACCAGAGAAATGGAGCAATCTAACCATGTAATTTAATATGACCAAACTGATTTAGGGGAGCCGTTGACCAGCCTAAAATGAATCCCTACGGGCATTTGAGCGGCTGTGAAATCAACAGTTGCTGCTGCAGATTTTAGCACGTCTTAAGCGGAGAGTTTAACTGAGGCCTGCTGCAGAACCGCAAGATTATTCCATCCCAAACACACGGCTGCTGTGTGGTCAGAGGATTAGCCAAATGTTCACCAATACTGCTGTTGGAGACATGGAAACTACTGAGGTTGTGTGTGTGTGTGTGTGTGTGTGTGTGTTCATAACAAAACAGCTTTGATGATTATTGGTGGTAATAAAAACTTTAAATAATAATATAAAATGTATACTAAATGTTTTAATATTTAAAACAAATTTAACATGTTAAAGGGATAGTGCAACCAAAATTTAGAGAAATGTCTAAGTGGTTCTGTGTCCATGATATATAGAATTAGAAACTGTCCATTAGTGTGCTATCATTTACGCACTAGTGTGATGTGTAACCAGCACTAAACCAGCATGGAAATTTCTTGCCCTGGGCTCTACAGCAGGCAGAGCAACATACAGTTTACAGTAACTGATAACTAATGGTACTGTAACAGTATAACAGTAGCAAACTGTTCTCCACATTAAAAACAAAAAGCATGTGTCACATGATATAATGATCATTTCAGTCGCTGATGCATTTAGTACCTACAGTTAAAAACAAACACACAGTTATTAAAATGTGCTTTTGCTGCCAGACAATGAATGAATCAGGTGGAATTTAGTTAATAAAGGGTAAAATGTCGCCTCTGGCAAACCCAGACTCCATATCACATGAAGTGCATTAACTAACCATTATTCTTCCCTATCTCTCACACAACTGACTCATGTGGATTCTTTAATTGTGTGAGTAATGGGATGCTAAGTGAAGGGAGTTAATATAAACTCTAATGTAAGGAGAGGAGACACCTTTCACCTGAACTCACCATCTGCAGCAGAGGCCCAGTTTTCTACAACAACAAACAGACCATCACTGGACCATCGCTGCCATCCGAATTTATGCTCTGCGCCTGATTGGTGCTGATTAAACCAATCACAGCCTATCTGATGTTAATGTGAATCTCTGATGTTGGACTATCTAGAGCAGGAATTTGGATGTCAGGGGTCTCTAAACATGATACTCTGTGTTGATGGATCCGTAGACCTGATGACACTGATGGCACCATGAAACACTTGAATGATCACCTGTGGAGGTGATGCTATAAACACAATAATTCCCATGTTTCTTAAAGAGTTTGTCCCAAATTTCTGTCATCTCTTGCTCCCTTCGTGTCGTCCGAGACCCTGTTTGACCTCCTGCAGTGGAGCTCTGTAGAAAGTTAGCCTTACGCATGTTCTTTCTCATATTATGTAGCTGAAAGGGGGTCGCGTCCCCACACACTTTTGTTATATTTAAAAGGAGCTTTTGTATTCGGTGGTGCACAGAAATCGAGATTGTGTAACTGCAGGCAGTGAGTAAATGATAACAGTATTTAATGTTTCAGGTAAGCTTCTCTCCTGGTATTTGAGGTCTAACACAGGTGTGTTTACAGTAACTGGTTCTGTTTCTCCTGCAGGTGTGAAACTCTGTACGGATGACATTTAAGAAATTAGCTTAATTTACGTGAACAGAAAACCTAGCAAACACTTTGGTGATGATACAGACGCGTGAACGTCTGCAACTGTCATCAAAATCTCACCAGATCCAGAATGTTTTTTAATATTATACTGTATTGGTAAATATTTGCAATTGTTTTGTTATTGACACATTAATTTCTATCTGATCTATTAAACTTGAATTACTTTTTTAATAAATATATGAAATAATACAGTTGTACAGTCATCTTTCTTTTTGAAACACCTCAGTTGTGGACTTTAAACAGACAGATGTATTATTTTGTACTATGATGTCTGATGCTTTTAACTCACTGACTATATGTTTGTAAACTATATGACTTCAGAAAGTTTTTAAATGAAGTTTAAGTAGCTTTAAAACGCAGTAGCCCGTTTATATGCACCGTTTAGGAGTGAGAAACAGCGTTACACCAAATCCTTGGTTTAACATAAACCCGTGTGATGACTGTCATCTACACACTTCACCAAACTCCCCTGATCCCTCACAGAAAGTTTTCCTCAGTTTTCCCTGCAGTTTGCCTCGGCCAGTATTTTTATTACATTATGTTTTTTAATAAAACAGGAGATTGTTATTTGAATACTGTATCTCTGGCTCTGTGTGTTCTGTGGTGCCTCTGATTTTAAGCAGCTAAATATATACAAAAGTGTGATTTATGTACAGTATATATACATAAAGGCCTTTGCATAACAGTGCGGCAATAAATGTCTCGCTGATCCCTTATTGCTGCTGATTTAGTGCGGAATATATGGCAGCTATATGCCGGAACAATATTGCATTTGCAAGCTGGAAGGGAAACCTTGTTGGAGAAATAGATGAGACATAGTGAGATGATGTAAACACAGCAGGGAGCGAAACAGTGTTGAATTGTGTCTCATTCAACATTGTTATAAGTGTATCGCAGGTGAGATCCGTGGATTACTACCCATGCAAACAATTTTAGGTTGTAGAAACGTTTCTAAAACATTTCCCTTAAGTAACAAAACGCCATTTTTACAGTCTCATTTATTAACATCAGGGCTTGGTTATAAAAACATTGTTTATTTGAACGTTTTAAATTATGAAACGTTTTTAAAACGTTATACCAGCAACTTAGAAGTAACGTTTTGTATATAGTATATATGCATATATAAAGTTTAAATAAAGTAAAATAAAATAAAGTATAAAGTTTAACCAATGCAACTACAAGAATAACTTTGCGAGAAAGTTTGGGGAACGTTCATCCACTTTCTGAGCAATGAAAGAGTTTAAACTGTTGAGCAATTACAAAAGTTTTATCCGGACAAACTCACTTTAAACAACTTTACACAACTTTA
>JBAJNP010011957.1:0-14038 GCA_036877545.1 Yasuhikotakia modesta | reverse complement strand
TAAAAGGCATTAGAATGATATTAATACAAGAAATTAATAAATCAATATTTAAGTGCCTGCTTGGTGGATTTAGAGGTCGATTGTTGATTGTCTTTTGTCTTTACCCAGTCGATTGTCTTTACCCATGTAGGTCTTCACACAAGGAGGGCTACACATGAGGGCTGATGTGCTACCACATCAGTACTACAGTGCACAACTGATTGAGTAAAACTAGCCATCCACACCTATTTTTATTTAACAATATACAGGTCATAGGCATGTGAATGGCTCTGACTCATAACGAGCAATGCAAGTTTCGTTTTCTACTACCACAGCACGAAAACACGTTTTGAATCCCCAACTAATGTATACAATTAAGTAATGTACTGAATGAAAACAACCCCAAATAGAAACAGGTAATACTCAAACTGAAACAATGTAAACCAGAAAACAAGGTAAACTAAGCACAACTTACACGCTACTGCCGTCTATGTTGGCTAATCGCTTCTCCAGAGCTTCTCCAGTCTAGCTTTAATCTATCGACTGCTCGAATTACCATCTCGAGTATCTCCTTATAGGGTCTATCAATGCAAGAGGAGTGCTCTGAGGTAAAATCTCCACAGAATTAAGCATTGACAGTTACGCATTGTAGCACTGCCACATATGCGACACAATGTATAGGCTATTATTGTTTATTTTATTCATGTTGTAATAAATATGTTTGCATGTTCTGCATCATTTCTGTCGCTCCCGTTGGCTTACCTTTACCCAGAGACTCTTGCTCTGGTGACATCATGCTAAGTAGCTTTCTGGAAGGGGAAACACCTTTAATCGTATAAGGAAGTGGCTTGCTGCCATTTGGGGTGGCAGGGTTAATGCTGTGTGGTGAGGAGTATTTGTGGTTTGCATCAGAAAATGGTGATTTTCTGGCGTCTTGGGCACATTGTGGAATATGCTGCAATATTTATTGGATTATTCAACTGTAGGGATGCACTTTCACCCTTCCCTAAACCAGACTGCCTTATTCATTTATACATTTGGTGAGACTGTTCCAAGCTTGGACTATTTCATTACCATGCACATAAAAGACACTTAACTCTCACACTCATCAACGGGGCATTTTTTTGTATATATTGTAAGTAACAATTTTTGTATAATACAAAATTTGATCTGCATACAATTGTGGTGTGTCATTGTTGTCTTGTTGGTGTGGTTATTGGTTTAGAAGTTTTCGATTCTAATAGTGTATTGCGAAGCGTTACAATGCATCTTCTGCCCATTTAGAAGAAGTGCTGAGGTGTGCTTCAGAAGCGGACACCAGGACCTCCTGACCCACGAGGGAAAGGGGCAGACCCATTAACCAGATCAACACCCGACCCCCAAAATCATAACTAGGGAGAAGTGGTTTGTCCAATTTTAAAGTCAGCAAGCTGCAAGCGAAGCACATTGATTGGCAAAATGTTGCAGTGTTTGCGTTCTCCCTTGAGCCCGAGAGCAGTGAGCAGAGCTCAACTCCCAAACACTCAAAGCAAAAATCATGTGGATCGTTTTATGAGACAATGACACAGAGGCATTGCATCTATTCTTAGACTCTGACATAATTTCACCTTATTTTATACATATATTTGACAGAGAAAAAAAAGTATATATATATATATATATATAAAGAGAGAGAGAGAGAGAGAGAGAGAAATTTGACATAATTGTGAGAGGCAAAGAATTTTGAGGCAGCATACCAAAGCCACCAAAAGAGGGCTCTGCATGTTAACATACACATTCTTCTTGCTGGAAAAACAAATTCTACTTTTTCCTTGAGGGCACCTTCATCATACCCTCCGCCTTTTAAGCTGGGCAGAACAGACCAGTAACAGGCAGGGGTAGCAATGCCTTTCAATATTTCAGCGTACCTCTGGTTGAATAGAAGCCCTGTGACCTGGCAGGTGAGATTGTATGCGAGAAGTATGAAACAATGAGCTGATACATAAGTTAGAAAAGAAGAAAAAGGCTGGAAGGTGTGAAAAAACATGAATAGAAGATCTCAGAGCACACTCTAGTTTCAGTGGTGCAAATTCAGCTAAAGTTTTTTTTTTCAAAACAGCAAATGTGTCAGCCGATGGTTAGTTTTACAGTCTCATGAGTAGTCTGAAAGAGATTTGCTCTTGAAACAAAACTGTCTTTTAAAATTAGAAATATTTGCAGGTTATGTCATTTGGAAAAAAATAAGCATAAAATATGTTTTTTCTCAGTTTTCTCTTTCCTGAATCTAAGTCTGCATCAGAATAAATTAATTTGTTTACATATTAATATTTAATATGGTTTGGTTTTAAACAAAGAAAAGAGTATTGGGAAAATATCAGATTTGGACTCTTTAAACAAATATAGGTTTTGTTAACCTTGATTTCTGAAGTCAGGATTTTTTGGCAGACAGACCATTTAATGTTTATCATCAGCTCCTTTCACATTCAAGGAAGCTTGTTGGATCCATCCCGGAAATCATTAAAGGTCAACTGGCTATACTTTAAAATTATAAGTCAGATGCACCACCTCCATATGATATTTAGAAAGCTCTAAAGTACAGCTAGAAAGTAACGTTTATAAACTATTGGATGCAATTGTTGCATTGCTGTTTGCAATGCATTCTGGGATTTATTTTTGTGTAAGACAGGTAATGCTGCCTTAGATTTTGGCCAAAAAAAGATGCATCATTTAAAGCAGATTTTAGTTTAATCATCTGTATTAAATAACATACAAAAGTGAAACAAGAAGTAAACAAGAAGGGAATTATAATAAAATAGGAACTAAAAAAAAACTAAAAAGCTAAACCATATTGACAAGTTTTCATCTATTCCAGGCTCTGATCAGCTAATCAGCATTCAAATAATTTCAAAAACAAACAAAAAAAATTATAATAAAAGATATTAATATGCAGCAATTACAATTTTGACTATAAAACTTTTAAGCTAACACCTTTAGTCCAAAAAACAAAGTTGCAGTTATCAAAATATGACTTTATGTCGGCAACAAAGCAGAGAAAACAGCAGCTGAGTTCTACTTCCTGTATGTTTGGGGTCTCATATTTATACATTTATCTTATCAATCTTTTTCAACCAGAGCCACTAGTTTTTATTAATTTCACTTTATTAATAGTTTTTCACCATTATTTAATTCCCCTTCTGACTTTTATTTTCTCTAATTGTGGAAACTGGCTAGATCAGTCATTTTTTCAACTATAGTTCATATTTTACCACCTCCTGTTGGTTAGCATATAGATAACAGAACGCAAAGTCATACAAAGACTCCATTCTTCTGATTAGACAATGTTCCAGGGGTTCTTGTTGAGAAAAAAAAAGTTTTCCGGAAGAGGTGGGTTTTGAGGAGTTTTTTAAATAACGTGTGGGATGAGGCAGACTGTTCCACCGTTTTACCATCGGGGGATATTGAATGTAAAACTGCAGGGTGATAAGGAATGATAAGACGCTGTTCGTTTGATGATCGCAGGCATGCTGAGGGAGTATATTTTTGAAAGAGATAGAAATAAGATGGTGCTGAACCACTGGTTGTTTTGTAAGGTAGTGTCAGAGATTTAAACTGGATGCGTGCTGCAATTGGTAACCAATGAAGGGAGATGAAGAGTAACATGGGCACGTTTTGGTTCTTTGAAGACCAGACGAGCTGCAGCATTTTACATTTACATTTATTCATTTGGCAGAAACAGTGAATTCAAGGTACACATTTTTTCTTATCAGGACTTGCCTTCCCCTGGGATTTAACCCACAACCTTTGCAGTGTTAATGCAATGCTAATAGTCCATAGAGATGACAAGGGCCTGGACCAGGAGCTGCGTTAAATGAATGGTTAGAAATGGTTTGATTTTTCTGATATTGTATAAGACAAACCTGTTTTGGTGTTTTGGTGATGTGTCCAGTGAATGTTAGTTTGTCATCAAAGATAACACCAAGATTTTTTACTGACCGAGTAGGAGAAAGTGTGGTGGAACCAAGCTGTATTGAAACATTATGGGAGGTGGAAGGGTTACATGGAAAGACCAGAAGTTTAGTTTTAGCTAGGTTGAGCTGAAGTTGATGAGTTGTCACCCAGGCCAAGATGTCTTCCAGGCAGGCTGATATGCTAGCAGATACTGTAGGATCATCAGGATGGAAAGAAAAGAACATTTGAGTGTCATCAGCATACGAGTGATATTGGAAGCCGTGTGATTGTCTGATAGGACCCAGAGATGTTGTGTAGATGGAGAAGAGCAGTGGGCCAAGGACTGATCCTTGGGAAACTCCAGTAACCATGTGGTGCAGTTTGGATAGCACACCTCTCGTTGACACTAGAGAGAGGTAGGAACAAAACTATTTGAGTGTTGTTGCTTGTGTGAGTTAGAGATGGTATTAGTGAGGTTGTCATGTCCTGTAGGAGATGGGAGGGGATTGGGTCAAGTGGACACGTGGTGGGGTGGGAGGACAGAAGTTTGGAGACCTCAGTTTCATTAAGTTCAGAAAATGAGGTGAGTAGAGAGTTGGGTGAGGGTAAGTCGGGTCCTGGGGATGAGGGTGTTGAAAATTGGCTGCTGATTGCTGCTGTTTTGTTAGTAAAAATGTCTGCAAAGTTGTTAGCTGTTAAGGATGATGTTGGTGGGGATGGAGGTGAAGGGGGGTAGAGGAGGGAGTTGAAGATTCTGAAAGGTTTATGTGTATCAGATGTATTGTCAACTTTGTTAGTGTAGAATATGGTTTTAGCATGATGAATGTCGGTAGAAAAAGAGGAGAGAAGGGATTGATAGATACTGAGGTCAGCCGGATGCACCATTTTCTCTCAGCTGTCCTGAGTTGAATTCGATGTTCACGTGGGACCTCCAGGGTTTTGGTGGAGAAGTACACGCTTGCCTGGAGGAGAGGGGACAGAGGTTATCTAGACAGGATGTTAGTGTTGAGCACCTGAATGGAACAACTGCTGCAAGTGGGGAGATGAATGTAGCGAGTAGTCCTGAGGCCACATCGGGGTCAGGAGCCATCTGGTTTGCAACAGCTTCAGAAATGATGGGAGATTAGGGAGATTAAATGATTAGAAATGGGGGGAGGTAACCAAGTCGCCATCAGGGGCAAAGGGTCCCAGTAAACCATGCCATCCCCAGAGATCTTATCAGCTCATTCAGCCTGTTGCCGGTTGTAAAACTAGCAACAGGACAGAAACCTGTGTTTTCTTAAGGCTCTTTTGGATCACAAAGTGGTGCTAGGGTAGACTCAGCATCTCCATAGCCCCTTTTTGCTATCGTAAAATAGGGATTGTTTAGACACACTCCACAGCTTCAGAAGAATTCCATTAGGGAACCTGAGATTTTTGGGTAGGGAACATTTGCAGAAGAGCAAGATGTTTGACAAAGCCCTCAGTGAAGACCCCTCATATCTAAGTCATATCAATAAATAAGCTGTCCTAAATGTATATATGTATATTTTAGTCTTAAAATGATGGTCTTCAACATTCCTGTTCATTGGTGTATGCCACAAAATCCAAGCTGGCATCTACATCTTTGAACAATAACCTGCACATTAATGACTCAAACTCTACAAGCCTTATTCATCATGCAAATAAGGTGTGGGGTTAAAACAAAGGAATCATTTCTCCTCAACGCGCACACCTTAAGATTGGATAACCAAAGGCCGGGGATGGGGCACCCCACAGGTTAAGAACAGCTGTTATCCAAAGCTTCTTTACCCAAAGAGTAAGTCATCTTGCCCAAGGAGTAAGTCATCTCGCCGGAGAGATGGCAACCGCGCTCAAGGAGTTCGCGCTCAGCGTGAAGGATTCTACGACTTCACTCAGAGTCTGCTACTTTTTCCATGTTGCAACTCTTTGGGACAAACTTCCGGCAATTGCAGTGCAACTACACTCTGCTGCCTAGCGGACTTCATCATCCTCAACGGACCTCTCAACTATCCTTTACCAGCACACCCATGCATCTGGAACTTCACATCGCTACACAAAGTGCCAATGCACGTATCCGCTTGCTCACGTTGATGCCTTAGATATAGAACCCCTTTTGATTCAGGTGACTTAAGCGATAGTTGATGGTCTGTGCAGATGTGTTAAGTTGATTGCATATTGTCATTCTGTTCTCTTCTCTATCATTCCTGCTTTTCTCTATCTCTTGTGTTTGTTAAAAGTGTTATTCGTTTATTGTTAGTTTGTCTGTCTAGTGTAGTCAATAAATGTTTTTGTATCCACTTGCAATTGTTTCTGTGTTTAACTGCTCATTGACTAACGTCACTTAAACTTGCCGATCTTGTTACATGCTCTGAAGTAGCACGTATATCAGTAAGGAGTTTATTTTCTAGTGGTCATAGGAAATAACATTTCTTAGAATTAAAGTACAATTATGAATGTTTCGCAGGACAAATACATTAATTAATTGTTATTATTGGTTCTGCTTAGTCAGATAGAACATTTATACATGTACATACTACGTAATTCATATAATTGATTACAGTTAATTATACTTATTATTCCCTTTGAGCTACCGCTCAAATTCCCTCGTTTCAGCGGAAGATAGTGTTTTAAATAATGCTTTCTAAACCTGCTGACACGCTACATGAATATTAAATGAAATAATAAAGTGGTCAGAATTGTAAAGTGGAGAAGTATTGATTGTGTTAGGAGTGCAGTTTCTAGTAAAGACAAGGTCGAGTTGGTTGCCTAATCTGTGGGTTCCTCGCATGGCGATGTGATGGAGGTCAAACGAGGCAAGTAGCTCTAGGAAGCCAACAGCTTGGGGTTTGTCAAGGTGGATGTTGAAATCACCAAAAACTATGAGTGGGCTGCCATCGTCAGGGAAGGAGGACAGCAGCATGTCCAGTTCATCCAGGAAGTTCTGAACAGGACCTGGGGGGCGGTAGACTACAACAACATGGATATGTACAGGGGAAGTTATTTTAACAGCATGGAATTCAAAACATTGATTAGTGGATGGAGACAGAAGTGGATATGTCCAGCTGTTTGGCAGAAGCAGACCTGTACCCCCACACCTGCCAGTTTGGCGAGGAGTGTGAGAGAAAGAGTGGTTAGTGGAGAGGGTGGTAGGGGTGACTGAATCTTCAGGGCGAATCCATGTCTCTTTTAGGCCGAGTATGTTTATTTCAGCCTGAATTGTAAATGCTGAAATGAAATCAGCTTTGTTGACTGCGGACTGACAAATTCCAGAGACCTATAGAGAGAGTTAAAGGTGGATAGGGGAGAGAACGGATAGGACGAAGGTAGGATAGGGTCCATTTTCTTTATATGGTATGGGGACAATGCCCAGTGCAGGGGACAGGAATACGGTGGGATATCACACTGTATGAAAGGCATTAGAAACCAAAGTTAGAACAATAAATAAATAAATAAGACAATACTTAAGTGCCTTGTCGGTGTACTTGCTCGGTGGAGTCGCACAGGTAGAGTCGATGGCTACCATGTCAGCAACACACATGCACTTAAGTAAGCCACTAATTGAGTAAAACAGCTAACCATGCCTATTTCTGTTAAACAATATACAAGTCGATAGCACGTGAATGGCTCTGACTGATACCGAGCAGCGCAAGTTTCATTTTCTATTATTAACAACAACAACAGCACAACACTTCAATTACCACAGCCTGAAAACACATGATGACTCTCCAACTAAAGTATGCAATTAAGTATATGTAGTGAATGCAAACAAGCCCAAATAAAAAACAGGTAAAACACAAACTGAAACTTCAACTGAAACAACGTGAACCAGAAAGTAAGGTAGGCTAAGCACGACTTAAACGTTACTGCCTTCTATGATGACTAATCGCTTCTCCTGCCCTACCTTATCATGGCAGGGAACTTTGGAAACTGCCCAGCTTACGGTAGCATCCCTCACATTATCTGTACCAGAGACCCACAGTTTGTATGTGACCATTCTGTATTGAAACAATTATCACATTGGTCAATCTACATATCACTATTGATTTCATTCATTGTTATACTTTATAATTTTCTATATGAGTAAATTTCACAATAACACTAGGGAATAAGAACATTTCAAGTCAAGCGTGTCAAAATTTCTGAATGGTAGTGCATGTGTGTAATGTCACATCATGACCCGCCTCTCCAGCCGAGGGAGCCCTCACCAGAAAACTAATGGTTTACTCCCTCTGCTTCCTGTGAACTCATTTCCTGTGCTCTATTTAAGCAGCATGCTTGATTGAGCAAGTTTTGCCAGTTTTACGTGCCTGTCTGAGTGTTTAAATCTGCTTTGATTACCTGTTTGCTGTTTTTTATTACCCTTTTGGATTTGTTTGCCTGGTTTGATTGCCTGCTTGTGTTTTTGATCCTTGGCTGTTTCATGTTCTTGATTTTTGCCTGTTGATTTGGATTTGTTTATTAAACATCCGCAAAAGGATTCTACCAATTTGTCTGTTTCACCAACTTTACAATGTGAAATATGTAGTACAGTAAAGGCCTTAATAAACAAACACATAACTTGTTTTAAAGACCTGTTTTTCTTTTTCATGTATCTGAATGTTAGTAAACATTCGACAGCATCAAATCAGAATTAATGCATTTTAATAATTACATTCATGTTATTACTCAGAGGAAGCATGAGTGCTGTAGGAAATAGATTCAATTATTTTGTGGCGATCTGGAAACAATTTGAAATATACATTCTTCTGCTAATGTTTTTCCTACATTTATCCATGTTGCCATCACTGCCATAAGTAACAAACTTAAGTTTCACACTGTCACACATTTTAAAAAGAACAAAGTTCCCAAAATTCTTTTGGAACAGTAGTAAAATACACAGCAAATGACAATGCATTTATTTTCGTTTGACTTCAATGCTATCGCTTTCTGGAAATTCTATTTAAATAATTATTAATAAAGCATCATTTCAGTGATTTGGTATATTTTAACAAAAAGTCCTCAGTAATTTTTACTGTAGTCTAAAAACAATTGTACAAGGCCTTACAATTTTCCTTCAGAGGAAAGAAATGCTTGAAAGGCTTGAATTTGTCATTGACCCAACCATGGCCGAGGCAATTTAAAGATTTACAGGTGCAGAATAAGGGGGAGGTGAATCTTTGCAGAGTCTAATTGGTCTCCATCTCACAAGCCCTCACCACTGGGTGTTTTGTTTTAAGGACCTCACTTAAACCCTGAGGCAAAGAGCCCTTTTTATTTAAAAGGAATATATAACTTAAGAGTGGTGTGGGTGGGGAGGGATGAGGCATGGATGGTGAGAATCAATAATTCATAACACCTCTGCTTATTAGAGGTCTCTTGACAGTCTTGCGGCTTCTTGTATGGGGTTCTTGTGCTGGATGAGAGGCGTCTTGCAGAGCAGTGTAGCAGAATCCCACGGCCTCCTTCCTCACTGCATGCTTTTTTTCTTTTTTAATTATGTTCACATATATATTAAATCTGTGATTTGTGTATCTTAAGACATGTGTACTGTAAAACTGCCATTATTTTCTGAAATCGTAACAGTTTATTTTGGTTGAATAACAAAATTGGCAGTCTTTGATTGCTCAATGCAACATGCTCATTGACAACTAATTAATTAAATGACCAGTAGCAGCAGGCACGTGCAGAGGGGGGTGGTGGGTGCTTGAGCACCTGCCCCTTTGCCTCTTGATGCCCAAAGTGCCCTTTTGTAAGGGCAATACAATTTTTTCTCTTTGTGAAGGAATGCCCAATTTAACTATGAGTAAAATTAATGAAGAATAATTGAGATGTAAATGAAATCACCCACATGATAACCTTTCACGTGACCTGATGACGTCATCTGACATGGACGATATCTCACACTCAGTCGTCAGATCACTTCACTATCATCCGTGCCGCGCCAGCAACTCTGTAAGAGTGGTTCTAAGCGGAATGATGTGCTTGTTTACTTATCATTATTATTTTACAAGTGAAGGAAGGGAACATATTTTTGTTCCCTTCCTTTTGTTTAAATCGCTTTTGTTTAAATAGCTGTTTAGCTTGCCGCAAACGCCACACAGCAGCACCATAAACAAACTTCGTTCACGCTGTTTGAAGAAATTTCACAGGGGTTGAAGTCTGTTTACTGTTCCCTTTTCCCTTTTATTTTCAGTCCTGTTTTTATTAGCATTATCATTAAAATGAGTAAATTCAGAACATGATTGGAATATAATTATATTTTAAATATGACAATTCCGTTTTCTACAAAAACAGCAGTAGTGTTTGCAATAGCATAAACACCAATAACATCTCTCTGGAAATAAAAAAAAAATGTCAGTATAAAATGAATAATATACCTGACCTGACATCACAGTGCAGAAGATATGGCCCTTGCTGATTTCATAAAAAGTATGAAATATCCCTTTGTGTGTGTGCAAATAAAATATTGTTTAAGTGTATTTTTCTGTTCTGTGTTTGTTTTTCAAAACTGCATCACAGCATTTGTTGCTAACAAATGGAATACATAAGCATCTGCATAAATACGCGTATCAGCAAGGAATGCTTACTTATGCATCGTAACATTGCTGTTACGATATTTTGAGCACAGCCCTATTTAAAGTCTTGTTTCATGTGCCCCTTTTATATTTTGAGCACTGCCCCCCAAAGGTCTCTGCACGGCCCTGAGTAGCAGTACCAGTAGACTCTTACCAGTAACTGTGATTAAAGATTCATTTTTAATGTTTGTTACTCTTTTTGTTCTTACCAGTTGTAGCTGCAGCAAATGAGAAGGTATTTGACAATTGTTTGGTTTCCATTTCCTTACTTGATGTGGGTAGACCCGACCATGGAAAACCCTCACTGGTCCAGAATTTTTATCCATTCTGTCCATTAAATCAAATATCTTATGATTAACAATGATTGTTTCATGCTGCTCAGTGTGGACAGACAAATGTCACAGGAAGCAGGTTTTGCCTCACCTCTGCTTCGTCCTCTTGTTGAAGTCCAGCTAGGTTCAGTGAAACATGTCTGAAATGGTTAACTAAACCTCTGTTTGAGATGAGGTGTATTTTGTGGTATGGAGAATGATTCTAAAGAAGCTACTACATGAGTAGACTGTGGTCAAAAGGATGGACACCAAATTCCGAGCCCTGTCAGAGCAGAATATGAGATTTTTCACCAATGTTTTTGCCACCTATCATACAGTTTTAGTAAATCTTTGATCAATTGCTGGCATTAACATGGTTGCTGGCATGGTTTATATAATATGTGAGTGTAAAAAACAGTGTTAATTTCTTATTTTGATCCAAAACTACCTTTGTCAATGAATTAGCAGTCCTTGCCTTACTTGCCCAGCCACAATAGTGTGAAGCATTATCAACATTAGCCCAAAGCTTTTTAAATTTCTGTGCCACCATTTCAATTATATATGTCAGTTAGTATGTCAGAACATGACACATTTGATGATATACAATGATGAGATTGTAACACCTGGACAGCAGAGGGAGCCCAAGCCCTGTGACTGTCTATCTGCTCCCTCTGTTCCTCGTTGGTAACGTCCTGTTTGCTGGCTATATAACAGCATTTTTCCTAAAGACCTGGCCCAGGAACTCTTTTATCTCAGGCAGGGTAACACTGCCTTCCTCGAGCCTGCGTGTGACAAGATGGCTGCTGCCACGGAGTTTGCGTATGACAAGATGGCCGCCGCCATGGAGTTTGTGTATGACAAGATGGCCGGTCTCCTGAGTCAGCACCCGTCATGGGCGCCCTTCCCGAGTCAGCACCCGTCATGGCCAGTGAGTCCAGTGCAGCGATCCTTCCTGAGTCCAGTGCAGCTGTTCTCCCTGAGTCCAGTGCAGCTAGTCCTGTAGTCGTCCCAGCGCCAATTCCTGTAGTCGTCCCAGAGCCAAGTCCTGTGGTCCTCACGCCTGTGGTCCTCAGGCCCTCATGCCTCTCTAGTCCCTCACACCTGTGGTCCTCAGGCTCTCATGCCTCTCTAGGCCCTCACGCCTGTGGTCCTCAGGCTCTCATGCCTCTCTAGGCCATTACGCCTCTCTAGGCCCTCATGCCTCTCAAGCCTTTTAAGCCTCTCCGGGCTCTGCAGCCTGTCCAGGTTCTCCGGGCTCTCTGGCCTGTCCAGCCTTTCAAGGTTCTCAAGGCTCTCTAGTCTCTCTAGCCTCTCAAGACTCTCTAGCCTTTCAAGGTTCTCAAGGCTCTCTAGCCTCTCAAGGCTCTCTAGCCTCTCAAGGCTCTCTAGCCTTCCAAGGCTCTCTAACCTTTCAGGTCTCTCCAGTCGCCTGTTTCACCACTGTGGTCTCTCCAGTTGCCTGTTTCGCACTGGTGGTCTCTCCAGTCGCCGACTCCGCCCCGGTGGTCTCTCCTGTCACCTGCTCCGCCCCGGTGGTCTCTCTAGCCTCTCAAGGCTCTCTAGCCTTTTCAAGGTTCTGCGTATGACAAGATGGTCGCCGCCACGGAGTTTGCGTATGACGAGATGGCCGCTCTCCTGAGTCAGCACCCGTCATGGTCGCCCTTCTCGAGTCAGCACCGTCATGGCCAGTGAGTCCAGTGCAGCGGTCCTCCCTGAGTCCACTGCAGCGGTCCTCCCTGAGTCCAAGGCAGCGGTTTTCCTTGAGTCCAGTTCCCTTCTCTGTCCTGGTGGACTTCCTGGTGGCAAAACATTACTGATCTCACCTTGTCTGTGGATCTCTCTCTCTCTCTATATATATATATATATAAAAGATTTTATATATATTATACAATCTGAGAAGCAACAATTGTAAAGGACAGTGAAACAGCTTGGTGGTCAGACCCGGGCTCTTGCTAAAATTGATTCTGTTAAATTCCACACAAAGCTTTTAAATGACCATTATAGAAAAGCAACCGTGCACTTTTGTAACGAGTTAAAATATAGTTTTAATGTGAAAATTGTTTGTCCACTAAAATCTTTTCATTGTAATTTATTTATTTTGTTTTTTTTTGGGTGCTTTGTATTTATTCTGCCGTTTTATAATTGGAGACTTTTTTTTGAATGTTCACATGGCGCTCTTCAATTATTGGACAGTTAGAAAAGTATATAAGCAAGGTAGTTTTATTTCGTAAATTGTACTGAGACTGTGTTTTGTTGTGTTTTATGTATGTGTGAATTGAAACGAATAAGTTATATATAGCGTGGGTCATGTTGTATCATGCAGGGGTTTGTCCATATGCTCATGTGTGGATGTTAATATTGATTCACAGGTATTTCACTTTTATTGTCTTTTATGTTCTATATATGTATCTGTCTTTATTTCTATATAATGTTTACATTTGACAGTAAATTTGCGACAGTGAAGCATGTGAAAGTGACTGATGATGAAGAAACATCAGGGGGGATTCCAGAAAGCAGGTTATGTCACATACCTGGGTATGTTTAAGAGTAAGTAAGTGGATAAACTCAACTTTCGGTTCCAAAAATGGAGGTAATTTTCAGGGTAGGTTAGTAACCATAGCAACTTGCTCTCTGAAGATAACCTGCTCTGGTTTGTTTCACAGAGGTCACTGAGCATGGCGTTTCCTTTTGGTGACAATCCTGTGGACATAGAAGCACAGATTAGACAAGGTTTTTTCACTGTGAGAGGGTGATAAGATCACATATTGATGTTTTCTTATCCTGACCAATATTTGAGGGAGTGTTACCGTTTTTCAAGAGAAAAGCTAATTTATTTAACGAAACTTTTGAAACCTCACATATCAAACATGACAAACCGCGGGTCAGCTCTTACCACAGAACACATTCGATGCATTCCTCTTCGTTTTTTGTGACAGGGACTTTTCTGTACAATGTGGGCGATGCAGAGCATGTGGGAAAGGCAAATGTGTGTAGAGCTGTTCGTACAGTATGTCTGGCACTAAAACAGTTTCTACACACATTTGTACAGTTCCCTGGCCAAAAACCTGATGCGTCTTATTAAAGAATAATAGTTGTATCTATTGTCTATCCATATTGCATACACAGACTTAATTGTTTAATATCACTTTTAATTTCAGGGTTCCCAAATGTGATTGGGTGCATTGATGGCACCCACATTCCTATTAAAGCTCCTTCAGTAAATGAGGGAGACTATGTTAATAGGAAGTCTGTCCATAGTGTCAA
>JBAJNP010011956.1:0-14039 GCA_036877545.1 Yasuhikotakia modesta | reverse complement strand
AAAAGGATTCCCGACCAAGTATTGAGTGCATAACTGAACATAATTATTTGAAGGTTGACTTTTTTGTATTAAAAACATTTTTCTTTTATTGGTCGGATGAAATGCTAATTTTTTGAGATAGGAATTTTGGGTTTTCATGAGCTGTATGCCAAAATCATCAGTATTAAAACAATAAAAAGGCTTGAACTACTTCAGTTGTGTGTAATGAATCTAAAATATATGAAAGTCTAATGTTTATCAGTACATTGCAGAAAATAATGAACTTTAGGAAAATGAACTTTGAAAGTACACTTGACAAAACATTTTGACACTCGTGGAGAACTTGACCAAAATAAATTTGCATTAAAATTGAGAAAGTATTCCAGTTCTTTTACATGAAAATATAAATGTTCATTTAGCAGCCATCTTGATAGCTGAGATGGTTTTAGTTAAAAAGCCTTGTAGGATATAATTAAGCATGAGTTTTGGCGAACTGTGTTTTTTATTTTGACTCTCTGACTCTGGGATTGTATTTAAATGGAAGAATTTTAGATTACCCCGTGGACAGTGATTTTAGACAGTGTATACTTTGTATAGTGAAAAAGTGGGATAAATGCCCAAATGTTTACTAAAAAAGCTTTTTTAAGCATGTACACATTTGCTCAACCTTTAGGCACATTTGCTAACAGCAAATTAATAAATTGAATTAATTCTGTTAGATTTTTTAATGCTGTTGTTTTTTCTTAATGAAGGTAAAATGTAAAAAAGTGAGATAAACCGTGAGATAAATCTTAAAATCTTTCTTTCTTTGTCGCAAAAGAGTGAATGGTTGTTTTCAAGGAACACCAATGTCGTTTTCCTCACCCTTTGTTGCTTGGAGTTTGCGGCAGTCTCTAGGGCTGCCAAGACTCTGTTGTGAGTGACATTTAAGCCCAACTGAATCAATGAGACAGACTGCTTTGGGGCTCCCAGATACTGCTACAACAGAGCTACGCGTGCACACACACATACACTACAGTCACACACAGAGAAGTTTGTTTTCAGATTTCTGTTTGCAGCATGTTGCACCTTAGCAAGGTGTATTTTTGTCTTATGTTATTTTCCACATGGACAATGCACAGGCCTGGTAAACGGGATCTTAAAAATGAGTTAACAGCCCTTTCTAAACAGTATACGCCTTCATGTAGGCCATTTGAGCTGTAGCCACAGGCTTCAGTGAAGGACAAGCCAGTCATTGATTAAAGCTTTCAATCTTGATAGAACCAATTGTGCAGTGAGGCTGAGCAGACTGGCTAATTCAGGTTGATGTTCGCCGGCCAAGAGCAGGGCAGATTATGGTGACTGAATCAAGATTGATTTATGAGCTAAGCATTAAATCCATATTCATGTTAGGAGGTGAAATTGAAATAAATTACAGCATAAATCAGGCTCACTTCAAAGATCAACTTTTCAAAGAGAAGTAAACCAGAGGTACCATTGGTAGGGCAAATTCCATTTGGCAGTTTGTGATTAGACAGTAATTTTTTATTTTACAAAATGTCAAATTGTAAGGTGAACTGTTTTGACAAACATATTAGATATTCAGTAATGTGGAGAGTGATAAGACGCAGCACAGAAATAACTGATTACTCCAGCAGGCTGCAATTAGAGGTTAATGCTGGTTGTATATGGGGCCGTTTGTTACTGTTTAAAGAAACATGAAATTGTGTTCACTACAAAATCTCTTTCCCTCAAATATGAAAAACAAAGTAATCATGGAATGAGTTTTGACAAGAAAAACTTGCTGGTGTGGTAGAAGACCAATGTTTTGAGTATAGTGTTGAGACTGAAGTGTCTCTTTATTAAAGTGCTGTATTCTCTTTCTTATCAAGCTCAGTCAAGATCATAGAAACACTGGGTTTTTACGACTCCCCATCCCCCTTTCACATGTGACTCCAGTCACAGTCTCTGATAATTGGACACCTTGAGTAAGAAAATCCCTTTTGGAAAAAAAACTCACTTTGGGTAGTTGCATCAGGTAAATTAAATGTAAACATTTATAATGGTGAGCTGAGGTAGCACTGCAAAACAAAAAGGGTCTCTACGTAGAAATGTGTTGCAAACGTCGTCCAAACCATGCCCAGCAATATTAAATGCACATAAACATCTGTGCTGTTAAGAGTGGGGTTGGTTTAAATTAGTAAATGATAACTTTGATTTGTAAAGATGTCTCCACATTAAAGCTAAATCCTCTGGGGAAAAATAATGAAAACAAAAATGCAAAACAATGTGCAACAACTACAACCAATTACAACATATTTAATGACGTGAAGCAGAAGTTTCTTACTCCCAGTTTCAAAATCATGAGCTACCCAGTGCATGAGAAAAACAAAAGCAAGTGACAAACTGTCCTGCTGCTTATCATGGCTGTTTAAAAAGAAAAAAAATGGAAAAAAAAAATCATGTCAGAGAAAATGCAGCTTTAATTGATTTATCATGTGCCTGTTAGGACCAGGAATTACGTTTTACCAGCACCTTCTAACTTTGGCCACTCTACAGAAGCCCCTCCAAATTGTCCCTGCCGATTGAATACATGCATTCCACCCACACAAGCGTCAGTAATGGCTGACAGACAGAAAGTATTTTTGAGCTTTTAAGAGTGACTCGTTTGGGTCAGGCTTCTTCTACAGGTGGGTGTTTGGGTGAATGGACCCCTCTTCCAGTCTGAGCCTGAGTTCTTTCATGGCCCTGGACACCTGCATCAGGCACAAAGGCCAACTTGAGCTTTTGTTGCAGTTACTGGTGAGAGAGAGGGAGAGGGAGAGAGAAAGAGAAAACAAGATTTTTTTCCTGACCTCAGCCACAAAGAAACAAAGTAACACAAATGGGCCATGGGCAAGCCACAGCTGGAGAGAAGAATGATGGACAGCAGGGTGGGTGGTCCGGGAGAAAGACAGAAAGTGTGCACCTCTCCTGTTCTGAGTGGACCATTTAAAAAGATGTTTGAATTCATCTGTTGTCTTCAAGCATGGAGAGGAGCCATGTTAATTAATCCTCCAGGATTATTAATGGCGGGTCAATTGAGTGTGTTCTCTGAGAAGAATACTTTATAACCCTCCAGCAGAATAGAGGCTTTGACAAACAGACCAATCTTCCCTGTGTTTCTTCCACACAGCTTATCTGTGCAGCATGGTTTGCATAAGAAAAAAGTAACTGTTGTGGGAGGTCCATTTCATTTGCATATCCTCAGGGCCCTTGTAATTTAGCTACATATGTCATTTTTCTTATAAGCTGTTTTCTCCCTCTTTCTTTCACTACAGTAACAGTTGTTGTTGTTTGTTGTTTTTTGTACACACTCTGTTTGTCTCGTCCATGGCTGTACCAGCCTGATTTGCAATTGAAAAGAGCTGATTGTACTTGAACTAACTGAATAAGCACAGGGTTGATTTGAAGAGAGGACAGAGAGAAAATGTGGTTTAGTGTGTCTGCCCGAAGCTCGCCAGGGTTTAGAGCTGTGTATGCCATTGGATTTGGGAACCTTAGGTCTCATTGTGACTATCATGAGTATTCGCACAACAAAATGAATTTGTGCCTCAGGTGTTGGCCCTGATTGGCTGTTCCCTGCAGACTTCACACTGCCCACATTCATTTGAGCTCGACTTTTATGAGCATCTGTTTTAGGGCTCTGCTGTGGGCACAGTTGAAGGTGCTGTAAAGGTGCTAATTGGATCAATGCCATTTATTTAGTAAAATAACCTTTCTAACAGGTTTCTTGTGGACTTGATTAGCAAATCTTTGGAATGGACAGAAAATCATTCAAATGTATAACATGGTTTGTACACCTGAAAACAAAAAGTTCTCTTTCACTTATCCCTACAATGTTACAAACCCATCTGAATTTCTTCCATGAAACAGAGGGAGAAATTTTGAGAAATATAGATAATGTCAAGCAAATTGAGAAATGTGCTTCCACCATTGAAAATGTGGCAACATATTGAGAAATTCCTCTTGTTGGGGTTTAGGGGTGTGGAATGATGGAAGAGTGAATAAAATTTTTAGCTGAATTAATCAGATCTGCGTTCAACAGTTCTAATAATTATTGTTACTATTGTTAATTATTGTAACTATTGCTAGGTAAACATAGTCAAGCCAAAATATGTACTTAACAAACCTGTTAAGAGCAGGGTAATAGTCCCAACATAATTTATAAAAAATAATTTATACTTCAGAAACAAGGTCTGTACATTGTTTATAAATAATTTGTATTGCAGTAGCACGACTTGTCTGCAAGGATCCAAAAAACCCCACCACACCTCTCCTCATTTCTCTGCACCAGCTACCAGCACCTACATACCTTTACACCCTCCTACACATCTACACCCATCCACAACCCTGCGGTCAGTAAATAAGCAGTGCCTTCTGGTACCTTCTTCAAAGGACACAAAATCACCTTCCCTCTCATTCACATTCACAGTTTCTTGCTAGTGGAATAATCTTACAAACTTTGTTTGGACAGCTACATCCCTCACAGTATTCGAAAAACTGCTTCACACCTGTGTCTGTTGTAAATACTTGACAGGAATACATTAACTGCTTTCCCTGTTCTAAGACAAAATTTACCTCTCACACTTTTCTAACTTTCCTTCAGGTATCTCAAACAATTGTTGTAACTTTGTACATCACATTTATGTTATTGCCTCCTTGATGATATATCATTTTATATCGATATATCATTCCTTTCCTTGTAAGTCACTTTGGGTAAAACATCTGCTAAAGGCCTCAGTGTAAATGTTAAAATAAAACGATTTATCTTTGGGACACCACCGCAGAAGAAAGACTCAACACTGAATGTAAATTACCACCTTACTTTTTAATCACAGTACAGGCAGCACAGAAATGTTTCCTTGCTATGCACCAGATGCTTAATGGTTATACAGTAAGCTAAAAGGTTAACAAGAGACATTTTATAAAGTGCTTCCTCATTTTTTCTGCCACAAAAAAGCCCATAAACATCCTCAACAACAAACTGTGATTATGATGATATTAATTATCATTACTTTCAATTAGAATGTGGTGAGCAGACCCATTCTTTTTGAGGCGGTGCTCCCTGTGGAGAGGAAAGGTCTGTGGAGCGTCATTAGGCATGGCGTGATTGCACGCTGCTCTAGCTCGCCTCACGCCCATTTACAACTAATCAACAGTTCAAGTCCATTACTGCCAGCAACACTAAATAAAAAGTGTAGCACATCACTGCTCTATATGGGGAGCGTAGAATTTGAGTGTGTTTTGAATGGTGTTGATGAACGGAGGCGGTCTTAAGGAAAATGTCCTCCTGGAACGTTGCTGCTTATGAGTTTAAGAGTAATATTTATGACATGATGTGCTTGTAATAGGGAAAGAAATTGACACAGGGAATTTTATTCTCTCCTGTTTACTTCCTAAAAAATCAGGAAACATTTTAGCACAATAATGTACTCATAACATTAGAATAACACAGGTTGTACTCTAGATTTGTAATTGACGCATTATTTTGTAATCTGTTGAAGCCAGATTACAGATGTAATAGTTGTATCTGAGGAACAGAGCAAACTATGGTTGTTGGTACACTGGAATATTTTTCTCCCCATTGTACCTCTCTTTGGATCCCACAATTTTGGACTGGTGCAGGGGACTTCAGGGGATGTAGTGCAGAAGTATTTTTTTAAACAATTAAAAAAAGAGCCTAGCTTTAAAAACACCCTGAGATTTCCACAGGCAACTATGTCACTGTGGAGCTGTTGATGTCGATTATCTCATAACATAGGACCAGTCCAACCTGACTCGAAGGAAGCATAAGAACATGAACCCCCCTCCCCCATTCGCTTTCACACTGATTTTATTTGTGCTACTTGAATATTCAGAGCTGATTACTTGCCTTTCTCTCTTCTGCACAAACACAGCTCTCTCGCCCTCTCTCGCTCCCTCTCTCTCTCTCCCTGTCTTTCAGTCTGTCTCTCTCTCTTTTTTGAATCTCATCCTGCCCCTACATGAAACATCCATCTCTGCCCATGAAAAATGGAGGTCTCATGAATAGTTTACAGGCCTGTGGTGGGGTTCGTGTCAGTGGGTTCAGCTGTGAGCACTCCAGCAGGGAGCTGCTCTTAAACTCGACACAAAGAGAGGTGAGAGGAAACGTTAATCTCAAAGCTGCCTTTAACACAGTTGAGCATTAATGGGCGCACACACCGCACACCGTCTGCCTCATAATGAACCGGTGAGAGTGCAATAGAAGGAAGCTACCCTGTAGCTGAAATACTGAGTTTGTGTTGTCTATGAACTGACATCACAGACTAGCTGTAGTTTTTTGAGAGTCCACTGAGAACATGCTAGAACTCTAAGCATGGACGGTTGATGGAGGCACGGTAGTTGTATCATGCTGTAGGCCGGATTGGTACAATGTGAAGGTTTTTCATCTTCTTGACACAAAACTTGGAAGAGGAAGATATTGACTGAAGAGTCATTTTGATGTTTCTAAGCAACATTTTTTGTGAATGGTCCGTTGAAAGCAGATGAAGTTTGTGTGTGGACCAGGACTTGAGTCAGATGTGTGTGTAGCATAAGCTCCTGCCCACTGCAGCATGTGGTGCGCTGCATGACTTGTTCATGAGAAAGCTCCCACCTGCTCGATCTGATCAATATTCTGCTCCAGAAACAGGAACACCCACTTACCACAGCACTTGCTCACACACTCACTAAGTACGTTTGCAGGCACTTTAGAAGTTCAATTTCAATTGGACTAAAGCAATTAAAACTAAAATGTCACATAAAGGCTTTAGCCTGAATAAAATCATACTAATCAGTTTTTGGTGTTGTGGAACAGAATAAGGCAGATGTAGCTTGACCGTGTGCAGTGTATATACATGCTAATCAACCACTACACTCAGTGCTGTGTTCATGCTCAAAAAATGTGTACCAGTGTACCATGATGTGTATTTAAACAGCTGATGTTCACATAAGGGAACTGCGTACATGAATGAAAAAAGTCACATCCTCAGCTGACCTAACATGAATTCCTTCAGGTTTTGGTTACTCATCTGTGCCATGTGTATTTGGGCAGAGAGGTTAGGAGTCAAACACCTTGTGGTAGCTTGATTATTGCTTGATTACAAGTTTTGATGTAAATGTTTGTTTATGCATATGCATTTATGCAAATACACATTTGCATACTGATTTTACCACTCTTACATACTATACAGTATAATCATGCAACTTGTTATTTTCCTGGAATTCCAGCCTGGAAGCCTGAGCATTTGTAAGCAAGCTTTCATAATAATTATTTTTGTGATTTTTGTGTATCTATGTAGCAGCCATGAAATCAGCATGGGAACAGTTTGTTTTCCCACATGGGCCTTCTGATAGACATTTTATTTTCATATATTCTTTTAAATATATTTTCATGTATTAACTTTGTATGTAGGTTTTTCTTTACAGTGAATGCATATGTACATATTTATCTGTTTATCTCATTGTAAGGTGCCAGTAGCACCTAAAAGGTGCTGTATAAGTAAATGTTTGCGTCCTAAAGTAATGAATTATGTTATGTTTGACATATATCTGAACACTATCTATATGTCACAACATTGCCGCAGACCACCATTTGTATTCCACACTGTCCGTCTGAATCTGATTCATCAGTTTTTGGCAGGCGGACCCTGAAAAATTTGTGCTCTGGATGAGTCAGATTATCTAATGCTGCTTGTCTGATTTTCAGGGCTAATGTGAGTTGACATTGTTTGCTGATGTGGTAGAACTTTGGTAGTCTAGGCAAGGCTGGGATTGGAGCAGTAGCAGTTATAAATTGTCTGAATCATGCCACTTTCAATGCCTCCCAAACTCGGACAATGACTGTTTCCAGTGTATTACAGTATAATTCACTAGAGTAGATACTGTTAACCCTACAGTTACTTGGCGATGCTCAGGTTCCAGTTAATATCAGTGTGAATATATCCATATATCCTTAAGGTTCCTATGCTGAGCTGAGATGTTTGGATGCAGTGTTTTATGTTCTTAGTGTTTGGAATTATGAAGTGGTTTCTTCCGTGTGTTATGGTGATGTGTGAGTGTTTAGTGGTATCCGGTGTGGCTGGACGGGTGTCAGCCAGTCACACATCCCAAGATTAACTCTACCACATGGGGTGAGTCCACAATAGCGCAACACACATCCTGTCCTGCCCTAACACACAGGCCAAATGTTTCTTAACGTGACAAAAGTCTTTTAAGCCAAATGGCCTTCCCATTGTTTAGGGACCAGACAAAATATTTTTTATGAGAACAATGACACTTTCCAGATCTACTAATAAAATAGAACTGGAGAACACTATTATGGACATTATTATTGCCTGTGATAAAAATAATTCATGCATTTTCAGTTGCAATTCACTGTTACCCATTGTGTTTCTCCATGGAGATCTTAAGAGTTGTAATCACATCTGGATTCCTAGGCTTTGTGAATGTCTTAGCTTGAATCTACTCTTTATTTCTTTCTGTCTTTCTCTCTCTGGAAGCGATTAAACCCGAGGGGCAGCCTTAAATGATTACAGATAACACTGATGAAGTCTCGTTTGAAGTGCAGAGTTTTCCTGGGCCTCATATGCTCACACAAATGTTTCCTCTCCCTCCTCTGGCTGGGTCTGCTCAAATTCTCAACAGTACATGGTAAGATACTCAAAATAAATGTGAACGCTTTGAAGATGGTTGTACTTTAGCTCAAACCCTGAGGGTCATCAAATGTATGTCATCAATTTCAACTATAAAACACTTCCATTCACTGGCTTTTCCATTGTTGTAAAACCTCATGCTTTGACATGATAATACAACTATTTTTTATGTCCTTGACATATTTTCGCCTCAGAATGTCAGTCAAAGAGTGCTTATTTTCTGATTTAAATGAAGCAGGCCTTTAAAAGCAATGAAAGAAAACTAAAGAAAACATCTCAGTATCAAAGCGTGTAGCCATTTCACTCAGTAGCCTGTTCCCTTTAGAATTGCACAAAGCACTAGTTTATATTTTCTGAAGAAACAATTTGTGGTTCAGGCCCATGCAAAACTCACAATGTAATTTTAAGGGATGTGCTACTGAATGGTTAGTAAAGTCTGATTCAATTTATTACATCATCCACCAGGTAAATGTCATATGTTTAATTTCTGAGAAGTAACAGCATAGCATTCCCTTAACCAGGCAAAGACATGGATTGTGACTGTGAAAAGCTTTTATGTGTATAACTGGCTGAAACAGTTCTTGCTTATTGTAGTAATAAAATTACAAAACCTGCAAGCAAAGATGAAGCAGACAAAACTGTATAGAATAGTTAGCTGTGGTTAAGTGTTATGACTGCATGCCTATTGTGGATATTTTATCCTCTAACAATAGGAATAAGGGTGAGAGGAAGAAAGTGATGTTATTTATAACAGAAAAAAGAACTTTAAATTAACGGCACTTTCTCAGCCCACTCTCTGCTCTATTTAAACATGAGTTCTTCTGTATGTGACACTTCCTGTCTTGACACCAGAGGTTTTTCTCATTATTTTAAGAAGCGTCCTAACTTACAGCGCCTGTCATGCATAAACTTGGTGTGGCCTTAACTACAGTAATTTAAGACAGCATTGCTACCAAATGAGCTCTGAAAATAAAAGTAACACTACAAATGGCTTGACTCCAGTGAATAATTTGCGGATGCCACTGAGAGCCAGCTGCATTCTCACACCAAGGAGTTCAAGAAATATTCCCAAGAAACCACGTGTGATATTCTATTGGGAAGAATATCACAGTGAGATTAAACATTTGTGTGAAAATAACTGTAGTTTGTAAGAGTGAGACAATAACACTTTTTTGAGTCACTCACTTCCCACCTCTATACGTGACAGGGCTGACAGGCCCTTTGCCTGGGCATTTTTGTAGCAACACTGTAGATCAAGGGTCACTGCCTTTGAGAAAGAATATTTCTAATGAATTTCTTCAGTACCTCCGCTGTTTCTCCCAGGCAGCAATAACCATATCGAGATAGCCACTGAAGACATTTGCTTAAATTTGCTAGGGAAAAACTGGTTTGTTTTGATAAAACATTTTGGGCCGACAGATTCATTGGTCTCAAGTGTTAGTTGTGAAGGACTCGTACATGTTCACAAGAAAAATGATTTATTACACAGGATTATAGTTAGCGATGATGCATGCTTGCATTGTAACACGCTTATGTCACGCAGGATGAATAGGCATGTGAGAACAACAATTGTATGTGATTTTGACAACTTTATGTTTGTCTAAAGCCTCCACAAAACCCACAACAAACATCCATGCCTGTGACTCGTCTTAGCTGGCCTGGGAGACGTGGTATGATTTGCAAATGATAGCTTGCCACACAGCCCAGGGTAAATCAAGCTTGCTGTTTAAACCAAGTAAAAGCTGCCACTTAACCCCCTTCCCACCTCCCGCTGCTAGCCTCAAGATTGCTTGCATTTTTATGCTAATCACAGGGTCCATCACGTATCCCAGGAGCCTCCTGTGGATCGGCCCTAAACGCCTGTCCACAGTCCCCTCCACCCCCTCTGCCTCCCTTCTAAATCTCTCTTTGTCACAATCCCTCCCTCTTCATCTCTTCACTCCCTCTCTTTGGAGAAGGAAGAGTGAAAAGCACTGACTTTGCCAGGCTCACATATTATTTCCAGTGTATAAGATAAGCACTAGCCAGGTCAGTGGCCTTACAGGGCTGTAAAAAGCCCTGCATTTGTTGGCTGTGTCATTAAACAAGTCAATTTGTCTGCGGTCACCCAGTAAGAGTCACTCATCCACAGGCTGCACATTACCTCCCATTCTCTCATTTCCAGGGTCTTTGTGAAGTTGAAGATTACCTCAAGGCCCATAAACCAAGGCACTTGCAAACATGCTGAGCCCCATTGTCATTAACACTTGTGTTGGGCTCTTGCAAACAGTCAATGGTTTTGAATGATCTAACACGTTGGTTGTGTTTTTGTGTTTCTCCACTACTACTTGTTAAATGTTTTACTTCAAACTTGTTGATGTTACTTTAAAACACTACGTTTAAAAAATTGACTATCTGCTTCAGTTTGAACCAAAACAACATTTGGCTCCTAACACTGATTGACACAGGTTTTTAGTTTTAGACTGTTGTGTTGCTAATGTCACATTGTTGCAACCTGTCAAGTCAAATTGTTTTTTATTCCTATAGTTTTGCAGTACACTAATGTCTCAGGTAATGTCTCAAGGCTAAAGAGTTTTTAACAGAGTTTGGAGGTGGATATGTACATGGCTGCAGGGCTTAGGTGGGTCCACTTCCCACCTTTCTTTCACAATCTCTGAAGGGGAACACATGGAGCTTTCCTAAGCTTTAGATAGTCTTACCCAACCTCTCCCTATAAAACATCTCTTGTCTGTGTGGGGGCAAGCAAAGATTCACAATGTATAAAGTTTACTGTACTGACTTGACAGTTAGCATGAGCAAGGCTGACAATGATTGATTGATGGGCGGGGCCGGATACAAGCAGAGTCACCAGGTGAGCAAGGCTGAGGAAATGGGGTCAAGTGAATGTATTGAAAGGGAGGAAGGAAGTGGAGGAGAGGGTTAAGTTTGTGTTCAAATTTAAATGATTAATACACATTCTCAACTTTGAGCCTTGGTGTTAATTTGGGAAATGCTGGTTTGAACTTTATAACCATCATGACAGAAAATAACTATAATCACATTCCCCAAAAACAAGAACATTCATTAGGCATGTAAACTGTTTCACTTCTCAGTGCTTGCCAAGGCTAGCATTACTGTTACTATAGCTATACTGAATTGTTATAGCTGAATCCTGAATTGTTTAGTTTACATACATAAAAATGTCCCAGAACATAGTGTTGGCGATGCAGCTGTTATTATCGTCTTGGTCTGGTTTGCAGACTAACATTACAGAGCGTGATCAAAATAGCGACTCAATTTCCTTGGCTTGTCTTGATCATTCATGTGCCACAACTCCTTTTAATCAGTGGCAGACGGCAGGGCACTGGGCCCATATTAATGACTCCAAACCATAAACTTTACATTTTTCAAGATGTCAGTTTCCTGTTTTTCCATGCACACAGGTTGTGGAGTGAGCTCTAAGAGTCACCGCAAGGTCAGCCTTCCTTGCAGATAACTTTTCTTCTTCCTGAGGGAGAGAAATGCAAAAGATACCGGTACACTAAATCACCTACTACTGCGATCAAACACTCATTGTATAAACAGCTACTCAACTGATCTTTTTAAGGAGTAACTACCAACAGAAATGTGACATATACCAGAGGTGCCAAAGATGTAGAAAGTGGATGACTGTGCTATGAACACCCCACGCATGCAATTTCCTGTGTAGGTGTCACAATAGCACAAACCTCAATACACATGAGATACAAATGACAGTGTGCCTGCTCAAGTCTCTTTTAGTTTCAGATAAACTCTGAAAGATTTAATTGGATTTGCCAGCAAACAACTACCAGCAACCATCCAGATCACCCCAGCAATACTGTGGCAACTTCCATCAGCACTTAAAATACTGTAGCAACAGCATTTAAACACCCCGGTGACCACCCACAATACCATAGCATCATGAGGTAAAGTTTGCACAAACAAGGAACCCACATATTTTGTTCAGTAAATGTAAAAATATGCAAATGTTTTAATGCGGCATGGAATTCCATACCTGTGACAGAGGACAGTGAATGAACAGAGAGATGTGGTTGTCTTTAAATATTATCACATTATTGTATGTCTTGGCCTGACATTTAAATGCATGTTGGGACTGTAAGAGAAAATTCCAGGCTCGTTAAAATGAGCATTCCTCTGTTTTTAATAGCGAAAGAGCTCTCTCTTTTCTTGGCACGTTCCTGAACTCTGATTGGTCTGTTTCTTCTCTTTTCCTGGCTCTTGAAGTTGTCATGGAGATGCAACCTTTGCCAAACTAAAAGTGATCCCATGGAAGTCAGATCATTATCATTGCACACTTGGAAAATTACAACATGGCTTCTAAAAGGATTCATTTGTTATTCTAATTAAAAATGAATTTGCACTAGGGTGCTTTGCATTAGCTGTGGCTAATGCTGTCAAAATATTGTAACGACCCGCGTCTGTTACGAGTGGGTTGTCAGATGGGCACGACGAACTGGCGAGCAGCTACTCTGGCCGCGAGTATGTCGCCTACGTGAACACTCGTGCCCCATACACCGCACGGCCCCGAGTGTCACGGGATCCCGGCATGGCTCCTAAATAAACGGCACGGACGCACTCGTACAACGAACCCGTTTATTCCCCCCACCAGAAACAACACACATCTGACCATTGCCACGGGGCCCCTCTTACAGACACCAATCGCCCCGACGAGTCAACAATAAACACATACCCATTATAAATACAACAGTAACCACAGAATCACACATAACAACACTAAAGACATAAACACAGGCGACATGACGGGAACAATCGCGGCTGGTACTTTAACATGTTTAAACATCTTTAATGACACCACACTCGCGATTACCCGTCATGCCCCAGGTCGCTACAATATATTGAATTTTGGGTTTGATTAGAAAGAGGGAAATGGATTGGACAATCTAAAAAAAGTGCCATTACTGGGTCTTTGTGTGGTACAGGTTATATTGAAAAGCGTTGTGATTCCTGCAGTGGTCTTTAGTAGTTTTTGTAGGTTTTGCTTTTGACCTTGAAGGTGAAATTTATGGATATACAGGGAGTGCAGAATTATTAGGCAAGTTGTATTTTTGAGGATTAATTTTATTATTGAACAACAACCATGTTCTCAATTAATCCAAAAACTCAATATCAAAGCTGAATATTTTTGGAAGTAGTTTAGTTTGTGTTTAGTTTCAGCTATTTTAGGAGGATATCTGTAAATAAAAAAAATAAATATATACCCATTTCAATTATTCATTTTCACCAGTGAAACCAATATAACTTCTCAACATTCACAAATATACATTTCTGACATTCAAAAACAAAACAAAAACAAATCAGTGACCAATATAGCCACCTTTCTTTGCAAGGACACTTAAAAGCCTG
>JBAJNP010011955.1:0-12500 GCA_036877545.1 Yasuhikotakia modesta | reverse complement strand
TTGTGAGTGGACCTGAATGCAGTGATTTAGTCTTGACATTAGTCAGCAGTTTCTTGTGACCGTCTGAAAGTGACTCGCAGCTTCGAGCAGAATGATGCGTTTGTGAGCGCTACAGGCATGAATGTGTCTTTTTTTTGGCAGTCTTTAATAAAACACTTTGATCTTGTGATTTAAAGCTGATCCAGCACGCTCTGTGCCCGAACAAAAGACATTCCTGTCTTAACATCCTGACATTTGGTTATGCCTGCTTAAAAAATGAACCGATGAATCCATAGAGAACATAGCGATAAGATGCTGTTAAAAAACAGTGGAATTCACTGTGCCGTTGCTATGCGCTCAAACATTCATTCTGATTGGACGGAACATATTTGGAATTTTATAGTTTATCCAATCACAACGCAGCTGTGCTGAACTGTCCCCGTCACCCCTCCCCTTTCTTCCCTGGCAGCATTTCTTGGACCGATTTAATGTCCATATTAGGTTTGGTTTAGTAAAATCCCCTCCCATGCCCCTCAGCTATCATATCAAGTGCTAATGTAGTTTTATCTCTGGCAGCAAAAGCATTTTCAGCATATGTACAGTAAATGAATTAAAGATGATGTCATTGGCCCATGTCATCAATATATTCATTGGATTAGCCACCTGTCAGTGTTTTAGCAGTTCCCCAACCCTCTCTATGATCACTGGGCATCAAACGTTTATTTTCGATCGTACAGTATTTGCAGGATTGCATGTGTTTGCACTAAACAGCAAAAAAGTACGTAAATGCACAGATGCTAAAATAACTGATTTAATTTAGTTGATATTTGTGCAGAATAGTTATTGTATGCATATTTAAAAGTGCCAATATAATGTGTTTTTCATTAATTAAAATGTGTTAACATTAATTTTATTAAGTGGTTTTGAAATTTATAGTCTTTGTTTTTGCTGTATTTGAAACATTACTATACAAGTATGGCTTGGTAATCACTTAATTTTTTTGTTTTCTTAGAAGTTAAAGGCTTAAAGAGAGTTTTAAGCATTTAAAAAAAACTCAACTTCGTCTGCTACAAATTCTACTGAATTAAAACTGTTAATATTTAACTATTAAACTAATAATTAACTTACACATTTTTGTTTGTACTTAAATTAAAACATGCATTTCTTAGTTTGTAATTTAAACAAAAATATACCACCGTATATGCTGAAAATGACCCCACATAACGGATCAAAATAATTCATTATGTCTCATTATAGACCTTTTCATTCTATAGATCTTTTAGCCGTCCCTCTTCCCAGCAAAGGTATAGTCAGGAAAGTCCATGTCATTTCAGTTAAAGAGTCTTTTGTGTGATATTTCAAGACTTTTGTGACTCACTGGTATTATCGAGACGTCTGGTCTTGCCCTCCACTAGCTTTATTGTAATGGAATTTGAAAAAGTGTCAATCAAACATTCATTGATATTTGTGGAAAGGGTGATGCATTAAACCAATGCTTCAGAAAGACTTTATTTAGTGTAGAACACCGGCATGTTCTATGATTTCATTATTACTTTGCCAAATATTTTTAAAAGGTGATTGAATGTTTTTACTGTCTAGTTGATCTTAAAAAACAGTCTATCAAAAAGAAAGTTCATATACAGTTATATTATATGCAGTTTAACTGCGCTCTCTCTTTCTCTCTCTTTCTTTCTTTCTTTCTTTCTTTCTTTCTTTCTTTCTTTCTCTCTCTCTTTCTCTCTCTCTCTCTCTCTCTCTCTCTTCCCCCTACTCTCTCTATCTCTCTCTTCCCCCTACTCACTCTCCTCTGATTTCTCTAATTGGATTTTCTAATGCAAAAAATCCTATTTAATTACTGGGGGTAATCCTGCAAAAAATAACAGTGCAAAGATAACCAAATGCATTTGGAGATGCCCAGAACATGCCTGTGCAAAATAAAAAATGTCATCCATTTTACTCATGGTTTATCGGTTTGTATGGTAGGTAAATCCGCCCAAATCTTCTCTTTGAGTCAGAGAGCCGTTCTGATTCCTTCTGCTACAGATCCTTTGATTTGTTGTAATTGTTTCCTTAAGAGCAGGTATATAATGACATTGCATTGTGTATGTAAACAGATTGTATGTAAACAGATTTCACAGTCCGTGTTTTGCAAACTAAATGATTTAGAATTCATACAGTATATGTGGCAACAGGCTGCATGAGTTTGTTCTGTAATCAGAATCATGTTTAATTATGAAAAACTGCTACATTTGATCGTATCAGTCACTCAAATAAATGTTATAATCACAGTGCAAAATCAGTAAATGTTGTCATAACAATAATAGTTACTGATTATGCAAATGTTTTGTAAGATTCATTTGAAGCAGAGTTGGTAAATGATTTTAAACAAACATTTTACATCTAAATTAAATGTTCAGATTAGTGAATAAATTTATCACTGCATTAAAATGTTGCTGCGCTGCGATTTAAGCACTGAGGTGATTGTTTGATCAAAAATTGGCACTCAGGCTTATTACTGTAGATGATTGTTTTTAAAGAACATCGAACAGAGGAATAAAGTCTTAATACGTGAGAAACATTTCTTTAGCAAGCTTTCTTTTATTGCATTAAAATATGTCTCAATTTTTTTGCATGCATTCACTCATTCTATATTTGTATAGGTTATAAAGATGTCATGTTTGTTAGATGAAAATGTGAAAATGTTTAATCCTTAATTAAATACCTGAAATGTATTTCGTAATATTTATATAAATGTTACATGAATCAAACAGTTCTTATGTTAAACTAAATTCAAACTGACATGCTTTGAAGTATTCCTTACTGTCATATTTGTGTTGCTATTAACTGTAACTGTATTTCAGTATTAATAAAACTTCAAGAAAAAATTTCATCCAAACTTGTTCCTAACAAATTTACCTGCCATCAGAGCAGCAAATAAATATTTTACTAGATGTTAAATTATTTTTGGGCATCTAAAATCTTACATACCTTGTAGAACCTTACGAAAGAATTTCTTTTATTCTGAATAAAGACATTAAGGTCTTCAAAAAATAGTATAAAGGTAGATTTGTTATGTCATCAATTCTCAAATCTCTATAAACAAATAAAAATTAATGTTCTGTTAACTAATCATTATTTTATATATATTAAAAATATGTGAGAGGATTTGACAGATGTTTCTGTCAAATCCTTTAAATAAACTATTACATTAAAACCATAAAATACAATCATTCAGTGCTTTAAAATGCTGTTTTACATGTATAATAAATATAAATGGAATAATCTGTGTTAAATTGCGTTGTCAGGTCTAATGGTTTAGAAATAATCTATTTAAATCTGTTTATGTTTTTGACAGATACAGGGAAAAGCAGTAATTTAATGTCTCTAAATTTTCTGACAGTTTGTCCTTGTTCAGGCCTGTTAAATTATGTCTTAATTTACTGATATCTTTTCCTTCTTATTCTTTGTTTTTTTTTTAGAACCTGTTGCTAGAACAAACTTTGCGTTTTAAAGCTGGAGCCTTTGGAACCTCTGCCCGGGTCTCCGTGAGTGAGCAGAACAGCACAATGCGCCACAGGTTATTAGTAATAACAATAATATGTTACTGTTTGTGACACATTCACTACTAACATTAATCACTATTTTGTTGTGATATTAGACTTGAGGATTCCAGTTTCACCATTTGTGATTGTCTTCCTCTTCAGTGAAATCTGATTATTAATACTGTTGCATATAATTAAATATATATCACAAATATTAAAATAATACATTAATTAAATAAAGGAGTTCATAAAGATTTTTGTAACGATTGAACTGACTCATGATTAATTCTGTGTTTTTCAGAGTTTCAGTATTTCACAGTTCAGATCTGTTGTTCAACTCTGGACATTTTCCCAACCATTTCTGTGCTTTATTTTTTTAGGATACTGTGGTAAAGACAAACTCTGAGGTGAGCAAAGACTGTTATACAGCATGTTTCTAAAATAAATAAATATTTATATATATTGCAGAAATATACAGCAAAGACGCTAAGAGATGCACTGATTTAATTATTAATATAAAGTAGTTTATTTGCATAGAATAGCCTTGCCTCTCTATCTCTCTCTCATATACAAATATATATATATATATATATATATATGAACCTATGAATTTATAACCTATGTATTTTATGTGAAGTTGATTTGACAACGTATATAGAACAGTCTGAACTTACTCATCGAACTTACAACATTACCTCATGTCTGCAAGCCTGTCTGCATGGTGTGTGAGATATATAGAACAGACATTAATAAGAAAATAAAAAACAGACACCAGTCCTTATAAATTGTAAATAAAAGTGAATGGAAAATTGAAAAAGTGTACATATGTTGCAATTATGCCATCATATGGTCTTTTCATATATATATATCTCCCTATATAAAGTCTATAATGGTACCTAAATATGCATGCATAGATATTTGCATCCATATGTAACCATAAATATGAGGAATGCACATCTTTTTTATATTAAAAAACTACAAAATCTTGTGTATATGCCAATAATGCTTAGAGTGCCAGAAACAGCACTCAGATCAACTCTGACTGTAAAATCAAATCAGAGGCGGCCATTTTGTGTTTTATCAGCCTCCATTTTGTGAAAGTTGCAGCTGTGGTAGTTTTTCACTTGAGACGTCCTGACATAAATTTTACCTTCAGATGTATTAAATTATGGTGGAAGTGTTCCAGATACACAGAATCACCCCTGAAGTCATTTTGGTTGGAATGTCAGGCTAAATTTGAATTCATTCAGCTACATTGCGTTTTACCGGTTGCAGCAGTATGTAAAAAATAAATATTTTTAAACATCTAAACATCTGAGCTGAAGATAAAAATTGCATTTATTTAGCATGTTGAAGAGAGGAGAATAAAATGAAGTTTTCTTTAAGTAAGTAGAGTGGCTTTTACTCACAGCCACGTACAGTTTACCAGCTCAATGTACTCAAAGTGAAAATGAGAGAAGTTTTAATAACACGCTGTCATACACAAGCTTCACGCAGTCAATGTGTTTTCATAACAACTGAATGCTTACCGGAGAAGAGACATAACTTTTATATCCTTAATGTGCAATAATATTTTTTGCACAAGATGCATGCTAAGTGCAATTTAATGTATTACCCTATAAACACATTTAAAATAAGCATATTTAAAATAAAGCAATGCAAGAATAAGGGATAAAATAAAGATAGTAAAGTGTGTGTGTGTGTGTGTGTGTGTGACAGAGAGAGAGGGAGAAGGTAGCAGGAGAAGCAGCGTTAGTCATCCATCTAATATATCTGAATGGTCTTTTCAGTCTTATACCTCACCTGTAGATCAGGTGTGTTCTGACACACAATATGTTTTGAATATAAAGTGACACACTCGCCTCAAATGTTGTCTTTAATTTCACTGTGATTAACCCTGTTGTATTTTAACAAGCTTTTACTGGAGTAGAGTTCTAATATTCCTACCAGCATTAGCATAGTTTATAAATTATGCTGTTTTTAGTCTGTATTATGACATAAGGCAATGGAATTGTGGGTATTATTGCATATATACATCGACTCATACATGTGGTGACACCAGTTGGTGATTGTTTTAAATGTAATAATTTATTAATAAATTAAAAATAAAAAAGAATAGTTATAAAGCAAATAAAAAACAGACAAATGTGCTGAAGGGCTCTGTGAAAGTCAACAAATATTAACATTTGTTCACTGAGCTGTAATAGAGATTTTTTTAATTAAACACTTGATTATCATAATAAATAAAGCCCCACACACTCTCTTGCAAATTGTATTTTACAGTGTTCTTGTTACAGTGCTTATAATGCTTGTGTAGAGTAATTGTACATTGAAGTATTAATTGTTATTAACTGCGTCCTTGTGTGTGTTTTTGTGTCAGGATTAGAGTTTGGCTTCGGATTAGTTCCATGCAATTATCCATAATTAACTGTTTACTGTATTATTGCAAGTACATGTAATGTTGCATTTTGCACAAGACCTTCATCAGAAATCTTTAGATTTACTGCATCATATTTACTATTATAGAAGGATTTTTCTGATAATATTAATAAGGTTTGTTGGAAAATTATCTGTTAGATTTTATTTGACTCCAGTCTTTATAAACAAAAAAACGTACCCTGTGAATGCGCAGTGTTTGTGCACTAGACACAACATCCTTTCTCAAAACAATGTTTATGTGCCAAAAATGTCATGAATAAGACATGCAATTTTGTACCTTTACAAATGTAATTTATCTGCACAAATGATGACATGGCACTAAAAATACACACCTCAAGGTTCAGATTCAGACATTACGGAAAGTGTTTATGCGACTCAACCATGATGGCTAAAGAAAAGGCTTGCAGACAGACAATGAGTAAGTACAGACTGATTGAGAAAACACACACACACACACACCCATGCCACCCATCCTGCCTTTTATCATTGCTGATCAGGAATTGTGACTCAGCAGGATCCAGACGGGACGGGAACCATCTTTGATCCTGGTTTACTTCCAGTCTGATTTTCAAAAATGTTTTCTTTCCCTCCAAGTGCATTAACTGTAGTCCTGGGCCTGTCAGACTCACGCCATCTGTATGTCGCCGGTGTTTCTGTCAGCGCGTTTTAACCTCCTGATCAAACGAAACCACCTCTTTGCTGACCACTGCCTGATGGTTAGTCGTGTTGGAGGCCCGTGGGGGTAGCTGATGTGGTTATGAGTGTGTCACCCTGTACTGCTCTCCATTGAGCACATGGTTAGATGTATAACTTGATGGAGTGACTCTGTGTCTCTCTCTCTTTCATACAGACTTCTTTGTGATGTTCTTTGTGATGTTACCTTCAGTTTAAACATGGTGGAGCAGATGGTGGCCCAGTATTGGGTGAGTAATTTAAGACATTGACTTATATTTGGGGGCCAGTAAAGGCAAAATGGTGTGTGTCTGTGTGTGTGTGTGTCTGTGTGTATAAAAGAAGGTGGGTGGACACATAGCGGAAAATGAAAGGGTTAAATGAACGTTAGGAGTGAAAGTTACAGACAAATGTGTCTTTGAACGTCTTTGTTCTGTCTTCTGCGCTCAGGCTGGGAAAACCCTTCACATGGTGTGTGTGAGATAAAGTCTACCTACAGTTCCCAACACAATCAAACTGACAGTTTGACTGTGGAAATTAAGGTGGTGGCGTGCTTAAAAAAACGCCATAGGAAGTTTACAGACCAACATGAGATCATGGGGTCTGTTACTTGTAAAATCTTATTTGCATATGTAAATTACCTACATAGATAGCGCTTGTTGATAGGCCCATACCTTATAGTGACTCATATAGGTGATGTCTTAGACTGAGTCAGACTGACACCAGTTGCTATTCTCTTTTGATTAGGGGTCTCAAATTCAAATTATCAGGGGCCACTATTTAGGTGGTTTCCCCATCAGTGTCCAATTGAACCGCAACATATTTTTCTCATAACCGCACAAGACTGAAACTTTATCTAAACTACTTTGACAGATGAAAACGTAGGATCTTGTCACCTAGGCTACCGCTACATGTTTTGTGGGGGTTTTTGGGTTTGTAATAAGCATCATGGCTTGTGTGTGTGAGGCCAGTTTTACATTCCTTTAAGAAACCTTTAGGTTAACATTAAGGATTTGACAAAAATGTAAACAGTGAAATATGATTGGCTTTAGAGACTATGTACGCTTTAGGAGCCACATGAAACACAGGCCGAATATTATGTTTACACTTATTTGTTTGGCAGATGCTTTTATCCAAAGTGACTTAGTCAATTCAATGTGTACGTTTTTATCAGTACTTGCATTGCCTGGGATCAAACCCACAACCTTGGCGCTGCTAACGCAATGCTCTACCAGTTGTGATGTGACACTCAAATGATAGAGAAAAATGTGCGTTTGTTTTGCCTTAATTGTATGTCATTCCCAGTTTCTTTCAGGTTTATTTAGGGATAGAATGTTGAGTTGGCGTTTGCTGAAGGTGCAGGATGCTGATTGGCTAATGGCTGCACATGTGACGTGCTCTCTGTCATTGCTATGTGGCATGTGGTCCTTCTAATCTGAAGACATGACGTCTGCCCAGAGTGTTTCATATGTACCACCACCACATAAAGATCCATAATGGGAACGATGACTGGTGGGAATATTGTGAGTGTGTGTGTGAGAGAGGGAGAGAGAGAGAGTTAGCCATATGGAAACAAAGAATTTAGCCAGACACACAATCTATGTTTTTAATTATGATCTGAAGTAGGCGCTTCCTGTACAGAACATCTACAGTGATCTATGGTGAAGGATTAGGGCCCCTTTAGACATATTTACATACTTCAAACCAAACATCATTTAAAAAAACACACACACACAAACAGTACTTACAGCTAAATACAGCTAAGCTGAATTTTTACACAGTGAATTACAGTAAATAAACTGTTTAAATTAAGTAAATGAAGTTCCTGGTTGTTAGTGGAACATTTCATGTGTTGAACTATACCTGTGGTTGTTCCTCTAAGACAAGCTTTTGACACTTTTTGTGAATTTGAGGAGAACTGACTTGAATAGTTGAATAAATGGTTTGCATAGTTTGCAATTGGTTTAAAAGTAGCTTTAAAAGAAAATTATGCTTGATAAAAAGTCCAGCTTTATATTTGCTGGTCACTTGGTTTTATATTTAGATATATTTAGACATTTTAATGTACATAAAACCCAGTTTTTCTCATATGCAAACCTGTAGTACTTATTGTACATTAGTACTATAGTGCAACAATATTATATATACTGCCAGATGTCTTAACGTCTTAAGTATAAGTATGGAGTTTATACAGGAATAGGACTGTACTGTACAGTAATAGACCGGGCTATTGTGCTCTAATGGACTGTATTAATACCATCTGCTTTAGGTTTTGTTAAAGAAACACGTCCCATATCAAATGTTAAACACAGGCCTGTAATGTAATGTGCTCTATTAAACACCTGTGCTGTGGTATTGGGCAGTGGTGGTAATAAGATGCTATAGGTGGGGTTCAGCCCTGCTGTTTTTGGCCCATGAACACCTGCCTTCAGGGGTAGCTGTATCTGACAGTGCAGTCTGTCAGTCTGTCTGTCAGTCTGTCAGCCCAGTCACCACCGCAAACACAGAGATTACATCAGCCAACAGCTTGTTGTGCTCCTGCTTTCAGAAAAATGCTGATGATAAAGGGAATTTCTTACAAATCTGTTTCCAATGAAGCAAAAAAACGTTGTTTTCCTCACTTTTTGTCCACATGATGTTTTGACCTAAAATTAAGTAATGGGAATATCATCAGATTTGTGTTATTTATGGGCTTGTTTTCCTTGTTTTTGCAGAGAAAAGGAGATGTGTTCAAAGAACTGGTTGTGTTTTTTTTTTAGACGTGTGTTATTACAGTTTATCTCACGATGTCCTGTTGTGGTTTTACCAAGCACACATCGATGTGATGCAACTTTAATCTATTTGTGTGTAACTGTGTACCTACATTACTATCCTTTGGGGACATATTTGTACCCAGAAGTAAAGCTAAATCTGACAATATCGCCTTTTGGGGGCAATTGCAATACCCCTTAATTGTACAAACACTATAAATAAAGTAAACAGAGTTTTTTAATTCTGAAAAACAAAGTTTTCTGTTAGTCTGTGGCTTAGATGGCTAGAACCATGTGTTTGTGTGTGTCTGTTTGACACACTGTTTCTATTTTTAAATCAGCAAAACTTGACATATCTGAGTAAAACCACTTTTAGGGGATGTCCTTATTTGTAAAAACACTATGAAAAATATAGTAAACAAAGTTTTTGATAGTTAAAGACAGAAGTGTGTGTGTGTGTGTGTGTGTGTGTGTGTGTGTGTGTGTGTGTAAACTAGGTAAAACTTTGTAGATTTTCTACACATTGTGTGTGTGTGTGTGTGTGTGTGTGTAGGAGGAGGATACTGTGTATGCATGTAAATGTGAGTAGATAGGAAGATAAAGCAGTGAACCCAACGTCTTTTAAATGCTTAGAAAGACATCTGATACGGTGTTAAAAAGGAAATGTATAGTCAAGAAAAGTGTGTTTCTAAGAAACTTTCAAAGACATCTTTACTCGCTCCTCATTTTCTCACAGACACCAAAATTAATTTTGTTTCACTGCTGCTTTAAGTCATTTTTCTGTCACTGATGCTAGTAAAATTTGCTAGTAAAAGTTTTTTCTTTGTCCTCCACGATCCTCCAGCTCTCAGAAAATCCCAAACTGTACATTGAGTCATCTCACATGTTTACATGTACTAGTTTTTACTCCCCGCCCATAAATAATCCACAGAAAGCGCTGAAATTTATACTACAATAATCCAAAAATCTTATCATCTAACAGAAATAAAATGTTGTTATTTTTGGAATATTCATATGTCATACGAATAGCAGTTGTAAAGTTTCTAAAGCAATAAATTTGACGTTTTTACTGTAAGGCATGTGGGTCTTCCTCTTAAAGGCCTGTAATGTGTTACAGAATCTGTTACTTTATGACACAAGTGTTAATGTTTACCCCGTTTACTACCCTTAACTTGTGAAGTGTGTTTATTGTCCTGCTTTAATAGGTGTGGATTATTACACAAGTGTGAGTAGATTCATTAATAATGAACTCGTTTGTTCAGGTGCTCATCAGCTTGTTTTAATAAGGTTAGTTGTGTGCTGTTATTTAATGGATGAGTGAATACAGTGAGTTGGAGAGTCGCTGCTTTCTGGAAAGATGCATTCAGAGCGTCAGGCCGGGCATAACAGGTGTGAGGTGAGAAAAACTGAATTAATGATTTGATGTTTGTTAAATGAAGCCATAAATGTGTCGGCTGGATGTGTAGATTTATCTCTGAGAGAAAAACAGATTTTCCCCCAGTGTGAGAAATAGACGGGTATATCATTGAATTGTGCAGCGAGAGGTAGATGCTTCAGTTATTTGTTGGGCTTGTACGTATGTTTATTTATGTAAAAAAGCATCTGACTTTAAAGTTGCGTGTTTGTGTTGCTGTAACAGGCCCGGTGTGTGACTAAGGTGTGTGTGTGTCTCACATGTAACTGTTTATTCTGCTAAACCGTGTTACAGTATCCATTTAGTACTTTTGCTTACTGTAAAAACGTGTAAATGCATTGAAACATCTACATATTACTAAACATCTGTGTTATGAATTTTGTGTCTTGTAAAATCACAATTGATAGATTGACTGAGATTTAATTTTAACCTTTTTAATTTTTTAATCAGCAAAACATTTAAATATAGATCAATAAAGTACCAATTAAAAAGATATTTTAAAAAATGGTTTGTATTTTTGGTAAAGAAACATTTAGGCCTGAGATGGAAAAATGACTAGCTGGTACGTTTTGTGCTAACTGGACCTCATGGTTCATGCAAATATGGTGAAAACTTTCAACTTTCAGTTCTCCATCCCTCAAAGTGAAACTGGGTGAATTCTTCATTTCTTTTCTGTGTGGTTACAGCTCTGACAGGGAACACACAGCTTCATTCACACACGTGACACAGGGCTAAACATTACATGAAGTTTGAATGTAAAACAAACTGGATATTGACCCTAAAAAGTGAGAAAAACATTTGGATTTACATCTTGTGAAAATCATGCCAGTCATAGATTACATAATATTGTTTATATTTATAATAAAAAAAAGTTATTGGTATTTTTCATTAATTTCTTATTATTTTTCCTTAAATTACCCACCCTGTGTGTTTACTAGTTTATTTTGATCATAAGAATTGTATTTTATTTAAAATTTATATTAATTTTCTTTCATTTGGTTTATTTTTGGATGGGTTACTTTGCCAGTTTTGAAGCTCATTTTTTGATATTTTTGAATTATTTGATAAATGCACATTCAGTTCAATAGACAATGTTAGGAAACACTTATATATAGCAATTGTTGTGTGTGTGTGTGTGTGTGTGTGTGTGTGTGTGTGTGTATACAGAATACACACGTAGCTAATGATACTGCAGTAACAGTGTCTTAATACAAAGGCACAGTTTTATGAGAAGATGGTACAGAGAAAATAACAACATTTAAATATTTGAAGAAAACAGCAGATTAAAGAAAAATAGCCCGCCGTGATTCATCCAGTCTGTGTGACATTTTAAAATCCAAGTGAAATGTTTTTACTTCCTCTGCCAAGAACTGTAAATATACATATAGGCTATGATTTCTGCACATACCGCATTTCGTAACCAAGTCAATAGTTTTGCATGAGATGAACCTAAAGAATAAACATAGGATTAGATGATGGGTGCCTGTTTAAGTCTGGTCAGTGTTCTGTATGTTTATGCTTATAGAAGTTTGCATTGTTTTAAAGTGAAAATGTGGATTTGCAGGCTGGATTTAAAGAATGTTTGGATTTATCTGAGATAAACTGGTGAGGAAATTGTATAGGGAAAATCAAGGGTTTGGAAGCTATAGATGATATACTAATATCCATAGGGTGTTCCTTATATAAAGTATGTGTGTGTGTGTG
>JBAJNP010011953.1:0-14045 GCA_036877545.1 Yasuhikotakia modesta | reverse complement strand
GTTTTAATCTCTGGGGTTTATCTGCCCTATTCAGTTTAAGTTACATACACACTTACACAACACCCAAAACTGAAAGTGTGAAATCAGCTTCTAAATTGTCTCTCTCTCTCTCTCTCTCTCCCCCTCCCCACCTGCTCTTTACAGACAAGGACCCCTAACTGTGCTTTGGGCCTGTATGTGTCCCATAGACAACAGAAACACGGACCCTATTTACAGCCAGGACTGAAAGGTAAGACTATACGCCCGCCGGGAGAGAGGGGGGTTCAGATTAACTCGCAGCGGCCGGACCCCCTCCAGCTGGTGTTTTGTGTTTCAGAACCACACAGGTGTTTGTTGTCATGATGCCCTCAGACACGACAGTGACAGAGCAAATGCATTCTCAGGTAAGAGTTTTAAAATAAATCATTTATTTATGTTTGTGGCTTGAAAACTTTGATGTCTGTAATGATATTTGCTTGTTTTAATGTCCTGCAGTTGAAAATTGAACATAAAACTCACTCACTAACTTTAATACCTGATGTTAGTCCAAGAAAACGTGATGTAACTACATTCAGAGCACGAGGAGTTTAGACACGGGTCAGTCCAAATTAGCGCGGCGTATCGCTTAACACGCGGGTTACGCGTTTGTGTGACGATACAAAAGTAATTCACTCAACTGAGGTTTGGGTTGTGACCTGTAATTCATTTTACAGCATGTGAGAGGGTCAGTGAGTTCACAGACTATTACGATGTTTTATGCAAAACTAAACCCAACAGATTCTTCTCATTTTTCGTGTCTGAGGTTCCCGCTTGTTCCACCCCTGGCAGGAATGCGTGCCGTGAAGCCATTAAAGTTTCATTAGGGTTGTGGGAGGGGTGTTAATTCTTAAGGGCCGGCAGCGGTTGTATGCCCGGCTTTCTGTGTGCCCCACGCTCTTAAACTCTGCCCTTTGGCCAAAACAAAGAGGCCGTTGACTAGCAGAAAATCTCCAATTACTGCGGGCTGGGCAGAAAATTTCCCTATGTATAATTGCTGAGTCGGCCGAAATATCCCTCTTTCCCCTGTCAACATGTTATCATATGTGTTATTTACCTCTGTGTTGATTTCTTAAGGGTCTGCGCTCAGTAACACAGGTTTAATCTGTATTTATGTTCACTTACTACAGTTATTTTTACAATAAATGTGGTGTTTGCGCAGTTCACACATTGTCAAAGTCTGTAACTGCTTATGAGGTTGCCAGGGTGTTCTGGGTGGTCGCTAGGTTGTTGCTAGGTTGTTGCTAGGTTGTTCTGGGGAGTGTTTACTTTCTGTCACCCAAAAAGTCAAAATAAGAAAGTCTATTCATGGTCTATACAGATTTTTTTAGCATTATCATTTACAAGATGAAAATCGGATTAATCGCTTAATGTCTCTCCGCCACAGTCTATTATACGTACGTTCACGTTTGTAGCACCAGTTGGGCGTCTAATTTTTTTAAGTTTTGTGAATGGAGAGTCTGTGTGTTCCTGTTTTCCTGTAATCCTTTCATTAGTTTTGAGTTTTGGTTTATCCCCACTGAGTCCAGCCCTAATTAACTTCCTGCAGCAGGATTTTGGCTGGTTCTCAGAACAGGTCAAGCACACCTTGACCCGATACCTTGAGTGCCTCCCAGCCGTCCGTGCTCTGCTTCCCGGTTAGCCTGACTTTAATTAATGCTGTTCATCAGACCTGGTTGACTGAACTGAAGTTTTTGCCGATTTCTGAAGTCAGCTGAGGTCTGAATAGACTGGATTGTAGGAGAGTTCATGTCAGGCACTCAGGAACCGGGATTTGAGAATTTAGCCCAGATTATCTTTGTGGTAGATGGTTAAAAGGATTTTAACAAGGCAGGTGTCAAAAGTCTGGAACCGTATTGTAGTGGCCTCCCAATCTGAGTAAATATCTGAGTAAATAGTTGTTTGTATGTATCTGGCTTTCGTTCTTTTGCCTTATTGACGGCTTGAACTGGAAAATCTGGTATTCCAGGACATCTCGGCATGATCTGGGAATGTTTTGAATAACATCTCGTTTGCCTGAATGGAGAATTGAAAATCTGACGTTTTGTTTGCAGTTGGCAAAGCCGCACATTGACCCAGTGACCTAAAAATGGCAAAGAACACTAAGCAGTACGTACTCATTTCACATCGCATGTGTCGTGTCATTTTTATAATTTTTTTATTTAATTTTTGACATTTTGAATCTCAGATTCTCACACTTAAGGACCCAACAGTGTTTACTTGGAATCTCACCTTATTTATGAGAAATCCACACGTGTAACCAATCGGTGCGTGAATCTGTACGGGATACAAGACCAGGCTTGAAAGTTTAGCTTTCTCTGTTTTTCTGGTTCCAGTCGAGTTCAGATGAACAGCTGTGAAGTTTTTCATATAATGAGAGCAAATTGAGTTTTCATTTCCAGTGAACTCGGGCCGAGCTCTGTTGGAAATGTTTGTTTTACGTTCGCAGGACGCTAACGTTGACGGTCACGCATCGTTTCCACTGTTACATTAGTATGGAAAGTTCTGGCACATTGATGAGTGATTTAACACTTAGTTGGTGTTTAAAGCTTCATTTTTCTTCCCACTAAACCTGTAAAGTTCACGTAACTCAATTGGTGGAGCGTTGCGTTGTGGGTTTGAAATTCAGGGGATTTATGTTGCTTATGTCATCGTGCGTTGAAGAAAAGTCAACTGATTGGAATGAGTTTTGTACTTGTTTGTATTTGTTACAGTTATTATAGTTAGCGGTGTGCTTTTCTAATAAATACAGTGTTTTAAAACACCCCAGAGCATTTTGTAAACAATTTGCTGATGTGTTTAAGACATCTGTGCAGGAACTTAAGCAGAAATAGTTGCAGAGGACTGTTGATATGAAGCGTCCGTCGCTGTAGCTGCACAATCACGACTCTCTGCTGCTGTTGCTCCAGTAGCTGAACTTCAGTGTTACAGAATGTAGATGTAATTTAACATGAGCGCTTTTGTGCTGCCAACCGCTTTTGTGTTTTCTTTCTTTGTGTCTTTCTTTTTCTCCCTCTCTTTGTTTGTTCTGTTCGTTTCCCTGTTTATGTTTGTTTGACTTTTTCATTTGTTTATCTGTTGTTTCTTTTTTTACATGTTACCTTTTACTTGTCTAGTGCCACAGTTGCGCTGTTGGGTGATTTTGATTTAGTCTTAATTTAGTTTAGTAAGTTTTCGTGTAGCACACGTGTGTTTTATATTTCAGTGAGTCACACTGAATGCGTTACAGACTCGTCTCCATCTGTGAACACAGTGATGCAAACGTTTGAACGATGACAACATGTCTGAAGTCCAAAGTAAACAAAGCTGTACTTGAAGGGTTTGAGTGACACATACAAGGAAACAGTCTTTGAAAACTCAAAGGAATCTGTCTTCTCTTGTTTGGAGTTTGTTTAGTTGATCTTACAGTGAGTTTGTCCCTGTGTTCTGCATGTGACAGACAGACGCTGTCTTTATCTCCGGGAGAGACATTGAGCTATGTCGAGACCTCGCTGAGACCTCATTGAGACCGGCCCTTTTCCTCACATCCCTGAGGCAGATCCGCGTTTGTATGTCTCTCTGTGTTTGTCTGTCCCTCATGCTGAATGTGTGATAATCGCTCCTCAGTCTGTCTCACTGTATGTCTGCAAAATGATGATGTCTCCATCATTTTGTTTTTCCGTCTCTGCGTTTATTCATCTTTACTCCTTTTTTTTGTCTTTTCTCAAACCGAAACATTTTTTTGTGTGCCGTGCAGAGCGCCACAGCTGAAGGTTTGAACTCTGACCGCTAAGCCACAGGTCTTTTGTTTATCGTTGCGATTCCAGCATACAAATCATTATCAAATCACAGCGTCTCCTCAGTTTGCGTACAGTATAATATCACATTAGCATCAAACCTACAGAACAAAAAAACGCATCGTTCACAAATGGTTGATATATAAAAATTATAAAAACTTGTAACTGTATATAAAAACTTTTCCTTAGTTGTTTCACGTCTAAATGTCTCCAGAAATCTGACATTTTACATATTTATGTATTCATATACATTAATCTAACGAAATATTTAAAAAACATAAAACTTCTTGACAATAAATCCATATTTTGAGACACATAATTTATATTCATAATTTATCTCTAGTGACATTATCAGGTCATATCTGTGACATTTCGACGGCCATTTTTCATAAATACAAGCCCAGCAGAGTCACTTTTGGACTTTTTTGCTCCTTAAATAATTGACATTCTCAGTTTCTCTCTGCAGACTGGTGTGTAAATCTCTCTGGTGTAACAGAGTAGATTTTATCTTCAGAAATCAATCTGTTGAGACGCGCTCTAAAGCTTATCTGTCTGTCAGTCTCTCTCTCTCTCTCTCTCTCTCTCTCTCTCTCTCACACACTCACACACACACACACACACACACACACACACACACACACACACACACATATACATTGGCTCTCTCTCTCATACACACACACACTCTGTCTCTCTCTCTGTGTGTTTCTCTGTCTCTCTCTGTGTGTATGTGTTTGTTTCATTTCCTCAGGACCGGTGACCACCAACACAAGATTGCCAGCCAATGACATCCTTCCTGTCCTTCACGTACATCTGTCACAAAGCTGGACACTTGCTCATTAAAACAACCGTCTTACATATGAGCTCGGACATGAATGACTGTTTGGAGCAGATTTCTGTTGCCTCAGAGCGTTTGGCTTTGAACTTTGTTAGCCGGTTTGGAAGTGGTTTGAGGTAGATGTTTTTTTTGGTTTCCACAACAGATCCCAGCATCTCTCACCAGTCCCGCAACTATGTAAACACAGACCTGTGCCAACGAGAACAGCTGACAGTTTGTGGAATATTATCTTTGGCGCGTCTCAGAAGATAGATGTGTGCTGTAAAACCGCTGCAGACACATATGTGAAATGCAAATAGTTTAAATCACTGTCTGAATCTATTGTTTCAGTAACGGCTTCGGTGGCAGATGCATTGGGGGAAATTCCCCAACCGCAAAACTCTTGTTTTGTTCTTTAGATGTTTGTGGAGAGCTTCATGTCGAGTTAGGAATGTCATCTAGCGCTGAATCTGATGACATATTCATGAGTTTGTCATGAATTTAATATTTTATCTGTTGGTTCATTCACTGGCAGTTGAAGTCATTGGCGCACATAGTGGAACTGAGCTACAGGAAAACCTAGAACGTGGATTCTGAGGAATCTAGAACGTTTCATGGTAACTTTGTGTCATGATAGCTTGTTGATAACTCGAGATTCTTGGCAGTTTATGCTTTTGAAGGTTTTTGGCTTGATCTACGTTTGCATGCAGTCCAGTCAGAGCAGTCCAGCTTTTACAGCTGTGTGGTTGGCTCCAGAATTTTCTCTTAGATTCTGATCCATTAGTGTCTCAGTCTTCATGCCAAGCTGGTTAAGAAATACCAGCTGCAGACCACAAGCCCTCCTGCACTGAAGTCTGAACAACAGACCCGTTCATATGCAAATAATTACCAAATAAATAAAACACGACTGGGTGAAATGATTTCAGCTTAGAGGCTGATCAGAGCCGAATGTAGACGGTGAGTTTATGTCTGAGGGAGGATTTGACAGTGTTGTGTCTGAGCTAACAGTGAGCCGATGGCTAATTGTTGCCAAATTACACGTGATGTCTCTCATTTTAAATGCTCTTCTGTTCTGTTTTACATATCGAACTGTCTTTGCCCCTCCGTGGTGCTACTGAGAAAGCGTAACATGCTAGATTTGAATGTATAAATGTCGCCGTGTGTTAGTTTGATTTAAAATCTAGTTTGGAAATGTATTAAATCTAAAATTATTTGTTTGTATGTATTAGTAAGTGCTGTGGAAGTATTGGTCATTGTTAGTTAACAAATGTTATTTTGGTTAACTGATGTTAACAGATTGAACTGAACTTTTTTATAGCATCTTTTGTTTTCGCTTAGCTAAGCGATTTATTTAACGCTGCAGTTGTGTTAAAATGACGTGTAGAGTTATTAATGAGCTCTTTGTGAGCTGTGTGGATGGACTGGTATGTAGCTAAGTCATGCTCTCTGCGCTTAACTAAACATTTTGACACGTACCCTCTGCTATCCAAAATACCACCTTCTCCCGCAGCGTCTCAGAGCACGTGTGTCCTCACAAATCTCCCGTCACGACGCCCGTATGAAGCACAGCTCAACAGTCTGAGTCACGGCAGATGGACGGGCAACCTAGGCGAGACCTCTGGCGCCTCACAGGTTCTTTCTACACCGGCCCTTTATCTTAAACCATCACGGTGCTGTAGGTGCCGTGTGAGATTTAGAAATAAAAACTTCAAGGATTCTTAGAAACTGAGGTTCTTGAGGCGTGAACTCAACGAGGTACGATCTAGTTTAAAACAGACACAATATATAGTACATCAACAGAAGATCAGATCAAATGTACTTCTGAAATCTCCTCTGTGAGGAAAAAGTGCCCTGGAGACAGACAACACTTGAGGTTTATTAGCATCACGCCGAGGGAGGGGATCCAAAATCTGTCCCTCAGGCGTGGATCAAAAATACATTTGATGAATAATCAAAAATACATTTGATGAATAATTCATTTAGATATGATAGAAAAGAAGCTAAAGAGAGAAAACTTGAGAATTAAAGAGAAACGAGCCAAAACCATGTGGGTACTGTATTACCGTCTGATGAATATTACATAAACATCCTCGCATCTCAGGAACAGAGGAGCCCTTATTTCCAGCAAACTCACAGAGTCATTGTTTACTTCGCCTCAATGACTGCAGCCGTGAGAGACACGCATTCCTCAGGGAATAATAAACTTGTAAGGGACCGCAAAAATGTGGCCGTGGGCTCACAGCCCCTGATGTCCCAATGCGTCGTGGGTACGACAGCGTCTTCGCTGAACGCGGAGGTTGTTACGAGAGCCTGAGCAGAACAAATGTGCAGTTTTACAGCTACCTAGTGCCAAAGCGTGAACTGTGATGTTTTTTTTACATTTCTTAAATCTATATTTTTTTCACCTCTCTTGGCAGGTTGTCAGGGGAGGGAGGCTCTTGTGGTTTGGTGCCAGAAAAAGCAACCCAGCTGAACAAATGTGAGGGAGCGTTTCAAGCCCAGGATAAACAGACCTCTGGGCCTGCGGAGCGTCTATCCCGCTAGTCTGAGATTCTCTGCTAACCGTCACGGCGGCCCCAAGATGCCAACGTGTGCGTTTCTCTGCAGTATTAATAACGTGTAACTTATTAGTGTAATTATAAGGTTTTGATGAGACCCTCAGACTTCAGGGTGGATCTAAAAACACTCATGTTGAGACGAGAGGCAGTGTGACAGCTGTATGTTTTCAAAGATCGTGGAAGTGAATTAGACCAAACGCCGCCTCGCTGGAGTGAGTCTCCGGCTGTGTGTTTGCATGGGTCTGTCTTCTCTCAGCAGGAGCAAGACCCCAAACGCCGCAGGGTTCCCCTCGGAGACGACCCTTGCGCCGCCGCAGTCAGAGGTCGAGGGTCCCGGAGGAGGACGCTGGCGACACCCCGGTGTCTGAACAGACAGACCCACTCAGGAGGCGCTAATGGTGTCTGACTTTATCATTAAAGAGGTGACTGTATACAGACATCATTATACAACCGCTTTTCAATTAGGCCGACAATGTATAACAAACTGCCTGTGATATGTAAAGTACAGTTTTGTAGTTACTTAGAACAATATAAGCTTATAAACTCAGCTTAGATTGTAGTGGGTAGTTGCCAGGGCAACATTGTAGTCTTAGTTGCCAGGGCAGCGGTGTGTTGTTGCTAAGGTGTTTCTAAGTTGTGCATTGTTAGGTGGTTGGTTGTGGATCTGTAATATTCTGGTTCTGAAATGTGGCTCGATGAAAAGCCATCAACTTGCACGATTTGAGAGATTTATGAACGTGCCAATGTGTGTTTTGGGACAAAGGTCTAATAATTTGTGTACATACACACAAGAGGTTGAGAATGTTGTGATGTGTTGTGATACACACAAATAGTTGTTACCCATAATCCTCTGCTGTGCTGAACTGTAAAAAGTCTAAAGGCCCGTCAGTCTAAACCGGTCCCTCCGGTGTCAGGTTATTGGATTAGGTTGTGCGGTTGTGACCACAAGCCTCCGTCCGCAACCCCTCAGTTGAACCATTTTGAGTGATTGCTTTTAAGACTTCAACCACATTTTGCATGTAACCTTGTTGTTGTTTTAAGTAGAAGATGTTTTAGTGTGGAATTCTCACATGAAATCTGAATGCATTATTTTAAGGTCTCATTTAACTGTATTTGTAACAAATTGAAGTGTTAAAGGACTTTATTAATGTCAACCTGTATCTGTGTCTATGTTAATATTCTTTATTGTTCATTGATAAATTTCTTGATATTTTAGTGATTCCACCTGTAAATGAATTTGATCCACTAAAAGTTTTCAGGGGTGTGAACAGATGCAGCGTTGCATTGGTGTCATATTGGTGCATGTGTTGTTTGTATGTTGGCAGCCCTCAGGCGAGACCCGGACACCCCCTCTCACCCGCTCACAAGCTCTAGTTATTAGTTCATGCTGCGGCTCAAATAATTCAGGCCACAGACTTTTTTTAAAACACAGGAGCTGGTACTAATGAACTATTGATTCATAAAGAGTGTGTATGTGTGTGTATGTGTCTGTGTGTCTGTGTGCCTATGTGTGTATCTGTATGTGTGTGTGCCTTTGTTTGTGTCTGTGTGTGTTCCCTGTTGATCGACTTATCAAATGCGAGGTGATAGTTTTATGAAGTCCCACCACAATACGATAACAGCATCGGTAAACAGTGACAGTTTACATTTATCCTGAACCACAGAAGGGGGTTAAATGTGCTATACAAGCCCTTTACATTCATCCAGAGGAACTGCCCTTTATTGTTTGGTTATTTATTAAGTTTTCTCACATAAGTTGTGTATGTTACTGGTAGATCTGGTTTGGGGAAAGTTAATCGTAACTACAGTGTGATTGATTTTTAGAAGAGCTAAATATTGGATATAAATGGTTTGGGGCTACAGATCAATACAGCATTGAAACTCAATCACAGTATTGATGAGGCAGTATTGAACCTTTCTTTCTCTCTCTCTCCCTTGTGGAGTCACATAGGAACGTAGAGAAGTTGTTTGAAATGAAAATGAAAGAAAAGACAAACACAGTGATAGAACCAGTGAACTCTGCTAACTCTGAGATAAAGACTAACCGTTGATAAATGGGCCAGAGACTGTGTGTTTGTAAGACGTCTTTCTTCAAAGGCTTGCAGGGTCTTTGGAAAAATGACAGATTAAACACACACACACACATTATTTTAACACTCAGAAATGTGTGTAGAATCAGATCTAACAGAAAAATAACTGCTTGTGACAGCCGTTCTCCAACCCCAGGGAACACGGACGCATGCAGCTGCTCTTTAAATCACACACCAGTGAAGAACGACATGAGCTCCGTTCGTTTTTTGCAGGTTTATTCTTGGAACGGATGATTTGGAGGCGCGAGGGTCTCTGCCAAGAGTCCACAGACACAGATTTATGTCCCCCAAACCTCACAGCGACTTTCTGTTCAGAAATGATACAGTGTCGATCCGACACGTAAAAACAGGACGCAGAACGTGAGGCGAGAACAGGGTGAGTGTGTTTTGCATAATGAATTGAATATATATTTCTGTATTTATTCATACATATTATAATAATACTGATTTAAATACTTGTTTGTTTACCTGTGTAAATGTTTTTCAGACCGATTTAAGTTGCATTGCAAAATCCTACACAAATGCCCTATTGCTTTTGGGATTTTTTTTTCAGGAAAAACACGTTTCAGGACAAGCGGTCTTAAATCGTAACCCCTCCGCCCCAAAAACAGTTTGCTCACAAATCACACATCAACGTGACCATCAGAATTAGTGCGTGACACGAGAGGTCGTGACCTCCGGCGGTCCGTCACGTAACAAACGCTGAGGCCAGCGGCGGGTCAGAAATAATGTGAGACTCTGTGAACTAATACTTCTGCAGACAGATAAATGTGGACATGAGAAAATAAATGAATACCTGAGCAAGGCTAGTTCTCATCATAGGAGCTAACAGATTCTGACAGCTCTGTGTAAATAATAAAGGCAGTTATGAGTCTTAATGGAGGCACAAGATGTCAGTTTCTATCTTATAAACAGTGTGAGTACTGATTAAATCCGACATGACTGTAATAGTTGAACTTGAAATACTACATATGTTAGATTCCAATGTCACCTCTTGCTGATAGCATGACCTACAGTATATTAGCTGTTTGTCTGAACACAGTGTTTGTAACTGACATACTTGTATGTTATTGGACAGAAGGTCCTATCTTTCAATGTTTAAAGCAGCTGTAGCTGTGCTGTCCAGCTACAGCACAGATTCACCAAATCCACTTTAATGATGCAGGTGTGAATCCGGAATTGAATCAGTTCTGTTATAGAATAAGGTTGAGACTCTGTTTTGTAACTGAAGTGTGTGTGAATGCAACTGAGTTCATGTTGAAACCGCAAGTGTGTTATAAAATATGTCGCTCCGTTTTGTTTAAAACGGTGTGAACACAACACATTCTGCTGCGTTGAACGTAGCTTTTCTCTCACATATTAGTCGGTGTGTTTTTGAAACGAGGCTTTCAGATGTTTCTAATAAACGAGTGTCGGGGTGGAGAAATGTTGGCAGATCTGTTAGCTGTTCTTTGAGGGGAAAACTGTTTAGGAGGAGTGCGGGGCGGTAACTGAGGGGAGGGGTGGACCGTTGGGCAAAGCTTTGAGAGAGAAGCCCAAACAAAGACTCTTGCGTGTTTGTCCTGATTTATCATTTTCCATGTTGCATTTCAGAGGAAATTTGAAGGTTGTTCGAAACGCTTTTTCCCTAGTAACATGCATTTAAATGACAACACAATAGCCACTATTGAAGAACAAATGTGTATGTTTTCCTCAGGTTTTGCCCTTTAGTGTGTCATTGACTCGTGAGGTTGGTTCCACACGGTCCCTTCAAACCGTTGACCTCCATGTTCTGACCAACCACTGGCCTTTGGGGTGGGAAAATTTCTGTGGGATGTGATTGTTTCTCAATAGTTTTTGGGTTTGGTGGTCCGTGTACGACATACTTCACCCGTTGTGTTGCTGTTTTTGCATTCAGCAGATGTTCTGAGGGAAAAGTGAATTATGTAGAATTTTATTCCAAGCCAAAAGCAGCAGGATTTCACACATATGCCCACAAATGTGAGATAGGAAGCCTTGGGCACTGTGAATTATTTATATGTGTGACAGCCAAGTACCAGAAGACATTTTGAGGCCACGATGGTACGGATTTGTTTAAAACGGTGCTCAGCAAACGTCATCGTCAAAACATCTTTTCTGTTTACTTTCAAGAGCCAAGAATTGTTTTTTGTGTTTCAGGGAAGCTTGTCCGTGAATCGAGACTGGATCCGACATGCAGGCCGTGGAAGTTCAAAGTAAGTTGGTCATTTTTTTACCCAGTGGGTTAGAGTTGCTCACAACATCATTTCAGGGGTGTCACAGAAACATGCGGGACCATCGGTCATCAGGAAACATGAGAGTAAGCTCAAATCTGTCTGCAGTACCTCAAGCAAGATGAAGTGTGCGGCTGAATCGGGGTACGGGCCGGTTCTGGTTTGTGTTACTTGTCGGTTCTGCATTTTTATAGGTTTATATTTTAGGATGAATTCAGGGCCGGATATCTGAAGCGCTTGGGCCATCGCGACGGATGTTTCCTTCCCCTACGAAGCGTTTTTCTGGAAGTCTCCGAGAGCAGTAATTGTTTAAAGATGCAGAGTTTCTCGCAGACAGAAATAGGAAATAGACTTTGATATTCCCTGTGGTTCCGTGATAAGAGCGAACCGTCACGCTTTGATGCGAAACTGGCTGTATAATCATGTAATCTGCATGGAAAACTTCATCTTTCCAACCTCACATGAATATAAATGGGAGCATTAAGGAATGTGAACATTTTGGATTCCAGGTGCCAAAAATATTCTTAGCCTCATTATAATTTGTACTGTTTTTGTTCTCTACGTATTTAACAGGGTGGCAGTTTCAATCTGTACATTTTTGACAGAAAAAGCAATGAGATTAACATTATACACACTGATAACCTGTCATATATGTTGTGGATAAAAATGTACATGTATGTTTTACATTGTTTAAAGTTTAATATATGCACTTTGAAGACCCCTGCCTTCCCCAAACTTCCTGTTGGGGGTCCCCCCCTCCTGTTTTAAAGTGATGTGACACAGGAAATCAAGGTCATATAAGCTTCAGATTATATCAGCATAATATTTCCTTTACAGTATCAGCTGTCAGGTCTCTGAACAATGACTCAATAAACTTCAATAAACTTTTGACTTTTCCATAAAGACAAACAGGCAGAAAAACTGGAGCTGGGCTGCAAGAATAATAGTCAGGAACAATGAGGTGAACGACTGTTTGTAATTATCAGTGATGGGGGATTATGCAAATTGTTTACGTGTTGATAAACTCCATACGCTGCAGTCGCTGCTGGGTGATCCACACGCATAAACCTTCATACCTGTAAATCACAGATTACATTCAATAACTGCATTAAAGTGGAATAAATTAAACTTCAGGCAAGTGTAAGCGAATCATTTCCTGCCTTTAATGAAAACGTTCCACTATCCAGATGAATTATGGGAAATTTCTTAGCATCTGTAACGCATGCAACTCCTTTTGAATAAATCATGACTTTCTTTTTCCCCTTAAAATTTATGACAGGGGAAAACGGCGGGAACGTTTCAGGAGCTGCGGATACGTACCGGTGGCACAGGGAGCAAAACGTCTGAGTTTCACAGAAGGATGAGGTAAGATTTATGTCAAAGTTGTAACTTATTGCTTCTCAATGCAGATTGAAAAACCGCCATTGGACCCGAGGCTCGTGTCACGGCTCCAAAGATTTATTGAGTTCACAGAGGTTTAGGACTCCAGCGTGGACAGCAGCTGCCAAAGTGTTTTGACAGCCCTGAGACAGACAGGAGAGGCAAAGGGGGGAGTATTTGAACCGCCCCCTCCCTTCAGAAGTGGGGAATATCCACACAGAGATGGGCAGATAGAGGACAGGAGACCAACGCCGGGTGTCAGTAGGACCTTCGCTGAGTTTGTGTTCTGCTGTTTAGAGAGATTTGCCTACTGAAGATGAATGATGTAACGTAAGCAGGACCACAACATGCATTCCTCTGTGAGATGGAGAGACTGAAAGCATTTCAGCAAAGAGAGTGAAGCCCTAACAGAGATAAGATCTAAGCATCACGGCCCTCATGCCTGGCAGCTAAACACACAGCATGACCGATCACTTATGAGGGGCAATTTTTCAACACCTCCACGGAGAACAGCTTTAGTGAGGATGGCATGAAATCACTGGATGCGTAAAGGGCATCTGTTTTTCCATTGCAAGAAAGGCCTTTTAAAAATCACTCAACGAGTTTTATTTCCTGTGAAAATGTTTGTTTAGGCAGGGTTTAAAGCAGGCACGGTCCTAAGGGATTTAAGGCACGTTACAGCCAAACTATAATTGGCTAATTGGTTACGGTTTATATTGGGATGGGGGGGTCATTATAGAAGCATTGGATTGGCCAAAAATCTGTGCAGTGCATGATAGTCATTAACTGTTGTGGTCTGTTTTTCCAGAGAAAAGACTTGCCGTTACCAGGAAAGGACCGGAAACCACAAAACTCTCATCCTGAGTCTCATCCCCTCGACTGGCTCTGGAGCACCTTGACCCCGAATCAGGATAGCAGGCCTGGGGAACCTTTGCAAGTGATTCAGCGTAACGCTAGTAACCATGTGGTTCCAGGGCGGTTCTTTCAGATCCCCAGAGATTCACCCTGCGGGCCGTTTTTCCTCAGATGCGTGTCAATAATCCACAAATGAAACTCAATGCATAATGAATTAATCATGTCATGTGTCCTACAGGAAGGCAGGGGACAGCATCGACGTGGAGACGTTTTATTTTGTGCCTGTGTGTTTTGGGACATCCCTTAATCCCTCAATCTCTTTC
>JBAJNP010011951.1:0-14046 GCA_036877545.1 Yasuhikotakia modesta | reverse complement strand
GCGGCGGGTTCCGCGGCGGGTGCGCAGTTGTTCTGAAGACCCGCAGCTCCTCTGAGGAACTCACCTGACTGGACTCAGACGAGCTCGATTCTGCCAGATTAATCTGTTGAAGACATGCAGCTTTTACATCCTTCATAACTGGCCAAGACACGTTTATTTATATAACATTTCATATACAGCCGTATATTAATTCGTTTCTTTCTGTACAATGAGATAATGGACAAAAAAAAGACTTTAAACATCAGGTTTAAAGTAATAAGCTGAAGCAAGGAGCTAAAGTTATTGGATTTTTTATTTGTTATATAAAATGGAGATTTAAATAGAGGATAAATTCATACCGGCTTAGAAGCTGCAAATGCCACTAAAAAGCCGCCCAACAGCGCCGCTGTCAGAAACCTCATCTTTTATTAAACTGTCAGAGACAAACACCGTCAGGAGCAAAACAAAACCCACACAACACATAATAATAACAGCAAATAAGTGAAATTAAACCTCAAAAATGCAAAATCCTTGAGATGCTTCGACGGAGTCCAGCAGCACTAAACTGTCAGTGAAGTGAAACAACAACTATTTATATGTTTCCAAACTGATACCAAACCTCGGATAATTTCATTTAATTTCACGTTTGGTTAGTTTAAATAACTATAATAATAAACAACTACTTAAATAACGACTAAAGTTTAAAATTAAACCATTTGCTTTAAATGTTTAATTGAAGAAATGATTAATTTCTTTAGAAGTAAACATGTTTCGTTTCAAGCAATCTAACATGTCTCAATGTAAAAACCTTCAGTGAAACTAAACATTCAAATGCCATAAACCCGTTATTCATGTATGTACAGCCAAACATGAACACAACACAGCAACACAAGAAAAACGCATTAAAAACTGTTGGAATAGTATATAAATAATGCTTAATGGTCAATGGATAGACTTACAGCTCAGCGTGCGATAAATGTCAGACTGTTCAACCCAACCTTCATCTGTCAATATTTGAGTTTTTGGGTTTATTATCAAATATTAACCAGACTTTCACTGCAAGCAAATGTTCGCACTGTTTTATTTCAGAGAGAGAAAAGATTCACTGCTTATGTGACCCATAATAATATCATATCAGAGCTAAATCAAGACAGATAGGTGTGACGTTGTGAAGAACAAACACCAGGCTCTCCACCCTGTTAATAACATTAACAGTGACAGATGCTTGTTGAAATGAGAGAGTTTAGTTAAGGATAGAGTTAATGGTTGTTTGTTCAGATAAACGGATATAAATTAGGACTGGTTACTGCTGTACTGGTTACATGAAGCTCTTACTGTAGAAAATGTTATTTTAGAAATGAAAGTAGATTTTTGGTGGTATTAAAGTTGTTGGCACAGATGTTGTGAGACTTACTGAAATATGTCAGTTTGACCCCTGTGTTTTTCCAAAGTCTTGCGTAAGAAAAAGCTTTCAGAAGTGATTTCTTAATAATGTACTTAAATCACTCATTTTGACATGTAAACATGTTTTCAATATAGTATTTGTAAGTTATGGTGCTGGGGCAAATACTTTCTGCTGAATTCTCTTAGTTAAAAGGAAAAACTGAACTGTAAATATGACTTTTAGAATAGACTAAATATGTTTAATATTTACAATATGAAATATTGTATTCAAATCAATTAGTTTCTGTGACACACTGTGTCACAAATCCCATACTATTCACCCTAATTTGTATACAGACATAATTTTAATTAGTGATAAAAGCCAGAAATAACTAACTAATGATAACTAATGATAGCTGTCATGATTTAACCCCGATATTAATGAACTAATACATTTACATAAGAAGGTACAGGGACAGTAAGGTTTTTCTCAAAACTGCAGGTTTGAGAAAATTAATCTGGTGTTGTTTTATTTGCTTTATTTAGGTCATAAATGTACTTTTTAAAGATGAAATGTTTTAAATTGTAGTAACAGTTGTTAATAATGTATAAAATTTGTGTGGTGTGTGGTGCAGTTATGTGTTATCATGAGCAGTGTGTGTTTTCAGAATTACTGCTGTGGCCACAAAAGATAATTTGCACTGAATAAGTTCAATATTGCTTGTTTTTCTATTAGGCAAGACTTTACCCTTTCATTTATTTGGTCATATCTTTATTCATCCGGTGAAGCAGCTTTACTCACATACTTGTGTATAACATCGTTTATTTTTGTTCTCTGTGTATCTCAGTTTAAGTGTCAGTTTGTGTTAAAGCATTAACAAATTTTATTTGTTAAGGACATCATGATTTGACCACAAGCTCTGAAACTTATATGTGTGGATTCAAGACCGAGCGGATGTGAGGACGTTGGATTTAGTTTTGGTTTATTGTGACAGGTGTCTTTGACCGTCATTCCTGTGATGGTTTTAAAAGACAACATTAACACTGGTGAGTATAAGAATCTTCAGATAAGCTAAAACTCGTGACTGAATCTTGCAGCTGTTATAATGATTACGAAATGTTCACATACACACAAGTACATTTCTGATGCATTAGTGGAGTCATTGTTTTCATGAGTATTAAATCTGCAAGCCATTTCACTTTTCTTATGTTGTTTGTACTACTGACATAAACCGCATATTGCATTTTATTTATTATGTATATGTATTGTACAAATGTTGGGATCTTCATATAGTCGATTGGTTAAGTATTGCATTAGCATAGCAAACGGTTGTGGGCTCATTTTTCAGGAAGCTGTACTGTAAGTTTGTACTCAAACCTCCTGAAATTCAAAATCAATTCTTTGTATGTGTTCAAACTTTTTGCAACTGATTCAAAATAAAACCTGAGATTGTGTTGCTGAATTTGTTATTTTAATTGATGAATATGTTGATTTGCTTTAAACAATAGTATTAAAAATGTCACAGAAGTCTGTGTGAGATTTTTTGACTTGGGCAGTAGATCCTGATGTGTAAAAAAAACAACTATTTTGAACCCATTTGTTGTGTATTTTTTTAATAGTAGTAAGTCTTTGTTTCACACAGGCTTGGTTCCAGGACAAGTTGTACAAAAGCAACGAAAGTATGTGATGAATAGCTATTAAAAGGCTTAGCAGTGATGGTGCAAGGAAAACAAATCTAACAGAGGTTACCGTTAATAACATCATAGAATCACTATTTATAAACAAGTATGTAAAGCAAGTATGTGTTTCCAGTCTGACAAATCTAAACGCGATGCGGAAGGCCGTCTCACTGGGCATGGAGAAATCGTCTCTGTTGGCGTTTACTGACTCCAGATGATGATGGTGATGATGATGATATGTCCTTGCGAGAAAGGACAGTCACGGATGTCTCCAGACGTCAGATGTGTGTGGGTTGGGCCAGGTCATCTCCTCTGACTCTGATGGACCTCCCAAAGGTCTCTGTGGTACTATCTGAAGGATCTGTGTAGAATGTAGGTCTTCTTCTAGACTTTCATTTTTTCTTTTTTTTTAATAAAAAGCTAGTTTTCACATATTTCTGGCACGAGAAACAGATCCACTTTCCAACCTTTACCCTCTTTATAAACCATTTTGCTACTGTGCCTTTTAAAATCAACATGAAAGCACATTTGAAACCCAGATGATCTGTAACGTGACGCGATATTGAAGAAGAAAACCGAAGGGTGGTCCTGTTGTAAGACGCGTGTATGTTAGCGTTAAAGCACGACTGCGGTTTGTTCATGATCTCTTCATATGAGTCCTGCATGTTTGCAGAAAAACATGTGCTTTGTGTTGTTTTTGTGAAGGACTCACACCACATACAGCCATTAAACGCCTTCATAACAAACGTAGTTTAGACGAAGGCGGTGGGCGGAGTCTGGAGGCGTTAACGCTGACGTCTCGCCTCACAAACCTTCAGCTGTAAATGAATGAAGCAGAAAAGCCCATAAAACAAACGGACAGCGCGATTTAATGTGAACGAAACCCCGTCCAGCGCTTCGGAGTCGCTCTTGCTTCGTTTCTGTGAGTACAGAGACAGTTTGTTGTTGTGTTTTCAGTATGGAAAGTGATTCAGGGACACACGACAGCCGCTTCAGCTGCCTCACATATAAGAGCTTCAGCTACTCCTCTGAGGTGAGTTTCTTCACGTACTGACTTAAAGAGTTGGTGAGGGTTACTGGTTTCAGGACAGTTTTCTCAAGACCTCATGTTTTAGGTGTCAGCCAGACGTCAGCTGGTGATGAACATGTTAGAACTTGCGGTTCCGTTCCAGCTGGACAGGAACATCCCGCGGCTCCCCGCGTACAGAGAGCCATGGAGTCCGTGTGATGCGTTTGCTCTTGTTATTCTCTAGTGACACAAGGCTAAGAGTCTGTTGGCACTATTGTTGGCATGTAAAATGACCCTAAAATCAAAATTAAAAATGTTTAGAGAACAACAGTCTGATCTGTGTACTATTGAAAAGAGCAGCTAGGACAAATGACCTTCTTTTGAGTATTGAGTATGTAATGTGTGAGTAGGAATATATGTGTGAGCTCTGAAGTAGCATCTGATGTTCATGATGACAGGTAACAAAATCTCCACATTTAAACTGCCTGTGACTGGATCAGTTATGGACGACTTGAAGACCAGCATGTGTTTTGGTGACTGTTTGGAAAGGTTTAAGCTCTTATTATGATGCTTCTCATGTTATTAGTAATCTGTATTTATAACTATTTTTTGGTTTATTGCTGTTTTTATTTGTAGTTGTTCTGTGTTTAGGTTCAGTGTGTTGACAGGAAGTGGAGAAGAGGAAATGATTTCCAGCTCTAACCCCGCCTCTCAGTACAGCGTCCGTAGCACAGATGCCCTCAGTAACTGGAATGAAAGTGAGAGCAGTGGAGAAAAATCAACATGGCATGAGAGCTTCAGTCTGTCATGTCCGTCAGATGCCTTCTGCTGCAGATGTATGGTGGAAACCGTTTTTTTTATGTCTTTGCATCATTTGTGTACTCTACCACTTTCAAAGAGCTGGAGAACATGTTAAAAGCAGGGTAGGCAATTTTGGAGAGACAAGCAATAGTGAGCTAGCTGTTTCCTAAGCGAGATCCCATCTGTCTGTGAGAGCGTCTCATAGGCAACACCTCCAAACACTTAAACACGCTAATGATAAGAGATGGTTTGTGTGCAGATACATAGTCTGACAGGTAAGCACGACATCAGATCTTTGCACATTGACCAGATTCTGCCTCCCACCGAAGATATATTGATATAAAAGATCTGTTCATTTTACTTAGTCATTGCTTTCAGGATGTGAACGAGACTTACAATCAGCATAGCAAAAATGCCCACTCTGCCTTTAATGTGACTTCAGACCCCTTCGCTAATATTTCTGTGTAAAGAAATTTTAATAAATGAACATCCGGCTTTTCTTTTGGATGTCTGTAATTCTTTCTTGTCGTTTAGCTCTCAGTCTATCCGAGCCTGTGATATTTGCTGATCATCTGAGCTTCAAAAGTCACCTGCCTTCATTTCCCAAAATGCTGCAGAGACTGGAGATCAGGCTGTTGTCAGATCCTCTCTGTTCATTAGTAAAGCTCTCAGAAGATGTTGTCTTTAGGTACAACAGTCCGTTTGCTGTTTTCTCTTGGGTTTCAGGCGTTTAAACAGTGACAAACATTATGTTTGTTTGTTGTAGACACTTGGCTTCATACAGTTCACCTTTACTGAGCAGTGAAGACACAGTTGCTGGAGGAAATCTCACAGAGCGGTTTAAAATGGAGAGACTACTGAACGAGGTGTACAGTTTCTTCTGCTCCTTGTAGTAAATATTCTTCATTATTGCACTTCTTATGGGTTTTAAAGTAGTCTTCACGTTTTATGATGCAATTTTTTTTCAACAGTCACTGATGTTACCTGTAGAAATTCATATGGACTCTCTGGGAAGACCAGAGGCCTGTTTGGCATCTGCACAGTTGCAGGAAGTTCTGAGTCTTACTCTGGAATCAGTGGAGGACAAACAGTCATTTACAGAGTTTCACAGAGAAGGTGAAAATGAATGTGTTTCTAATGACACTCACTGTTAAGATCTAACAAAGACATTTTAAATATTCTTAAAGTTCACTCCAAAATGAAAACACTTTATTATTGTTTATTCATGCTCATGTTACCTGTTTGACTTTTTTGCTTCTGTTGGTAATAACAAATTCACTGCCAATGCATGGGGACAAAAACACTGACCCGGTTCTCAAAATATCTTCTTTTGTGGGATCTCAATATGTTATTTAATATACTAATATATAATGTTATTTAATATTATAACATATATAATATATAATATTATAATTCAATTTACAATATGTTATTTAATATATTAATAATGATATGTTTTCAAATGTTATTTAATAATAGTCACGTCTTGTGATAAACACAAAAGTGAGTTGGAGGATCTGCAAAAAGAAGAAAGCAGATGTCCTCACACCTTCCTGAAAGAGCCAAAATCTCCAGGTACACAAATGAGCTTTTCGTGTAGTTACAATGCATTCAGTTTCCAGACACTGGTGGGAGTGTTTAACAGAACCCGTGTCACAACAGGTGCTTTGAAGTTATACACTGAAATGCAACTGGAACTGCCTTCCTCTCCATGTGAAAAGACGCTGTTTTGTTCAGACCTGTTTCTGTGCAGCCGACAGCTCTCGCCTGAGTTGCTCTCGCCTGTTTATAAACCGTGAGTTTGTCACTTTTTAAAGCATTAAGAAATTGTGGTTTTTTGCTGTAAGCGCTTGTTACATATTTTTCACTATATGTCATTAAATAGAAAGGTATCTTTAATTCAAAAATGTAATGTTTCCTAGATGTTTTATGTCAGACAGTCAATGTCAAAACATGGAAAAAGATGTTTGGATTGCAGAGAAACGCCCTCAGTGTGTGACTGAATTTATATTGTCTGGTAAGAGATTTATCACAGTATATGAATTACAGCAGTGTGTCATTCTCATCATTTTAGCCTTGTTTCAAAGCTGCAATTTGTAACTTTTGTGGTAAAAATTAAACAAAAATCAGTGATTGTGACAGTTCAGGGTTCAACACAATCTCTGTTATTTTTACCTTTATAATAATGATTTACAATTCAAACCATCGGATCCGATTTCACAGTTAATCTAAGTTACAGAATTAATGCAGTATGTGACCTGCAGGTGTCTGTTTCAAACAAAAATGGAGGCAAACATTACAGATGGCAGCTTTACATTCAGAGCAGAGATCTGTTGTGTAATCCCAAAAATGTTTTATAAACAAGATGATAAAGTCAACTCTGTTCTGTTGTGTTTACAGAACCACAGAAAGCTAAACCATTGATTCGCATTCAGTCATTGTCAGGCCTTCTCAATCTGCTGAGGGTAAAGAGAGAATCTGAGGATTCCTGTGAGAACATTGTCCAGGTTCTGCTCACTGACGGTAAACGGGTCGTTAAGGAGAGCTGGAGTAAACTCAGTGTCTATACTGAGAAACCTCAGAACTCTAACACTGAGATGTCGCAGCCGACTGAAGAATTCTCAACACTGTCCATTGTGCAAATTGACAGTAAGCTGTGAAGCATGAACATTTTCACTTACAGTGGTATAACATGTTTTTACAGAGTTGTTGGGCACCTTAACTGTAAATGCTGGTAAATATGTTTATATGTATTTAAATATATACAATATATTCTATCTGTTACCTCTAATAAATATACATGTAATATATATATATATATATATTAGTCCACCTGGCTCAGACAGCAGGACCTGCAATGGCAGATAAAGACGAGATGGTGAATGTTTGTAGAATGGAGCAGACGCACCAAGCAGAACATTCTACAACAAAAACAATTAGACGCATGGACTGTACAGCACAACAAACACAGCAGCAAACATCTAAACCAATGTTCTTAAAGAACAGAACATTAGAAAGACACCAGAAATCCCAGAGCCTCGACCCTTTGTCTTCGTTCATGATGTTGAGAAGTTTGCAGAGATGTCCAGTCCAAACAGCTGAACTGAGCAGTCCAGTATCTGCAGGTACAATTAGTTTCATGGTTTTTTAAGTTGCGTTTCAATCATAACTGTTTTTCTGGCTGCTAATAATGTGAAAATGAAGGTTTATTTATTTGAAAGGGATAATTTACCCAAAAATGATCTCTTCCCTCATTTATTCTGTATGACTGTTTAGTTTCTAAGAAACCCAAAAAACACATTTCTCAGAATCTCTTCTTGTGTTCTTGTGTGAAGAATTAAAGTCATACATGTTTGCCATGAATGAATGATTAAACATTTTAAACTGTTCCAAACTACTGTCTTATATATAAGCCAAAATTCAACAATTTACAGACGTATAATTACTTACAATGTCTAAAATCTCCCAGAAGAGTGTCAGAGGCCTACAGAAGAAGTTTCAGAGCCCATTCTGGCTGCAAACACAGCAAATCAGGACTCAGATAGAGAAAACAGGGTTACGGTCATGGTGACAAGCAAAGAGACATGTACCAGCACCATATATGTCCCAGCTACAGGTATCTGCACAGCTTTCCTACGATCAGCATGTTTATTCATTCATTCAGTAAAATAATTGATTCTCCCGAAATCGCTATTCCTGAAGAGAGTCAGAGAAAGGCGTATAGAGAGCTGAACATGTTGGCACTGTCTTGTCTAAGCAAAGCACATGATTTGGGCGTCACAGCCTTGAAAAACAGAAACTTCAGCACTCTGTCTTGTGAGCTGACCCACTTCCTCCTAAAGCAACAAGAGAGAGCACTACAGACACAACAGGGTTGGAGATAACACTCACCCATTATGATAACATGCAGACGTTTACTGAATTTATTGCAATGATTTTTAAAATGTTTTTGTGGCAGGTGGGCAGGATTTGTTTAATGAAGTATCACTGCTGCATGTTCTCGTCACGTTAAAGGATTTTCTGCTGAAATCTGACCTTCACACGGCCACTGGTGATTAATACCATACAATACATATTAATACCATACAACACAGGTGTTAAGTTTTACCATATTAATACCATACTAACACAGGTGTTAAGTTTAACCATATTAATACCATACTAACACAGGTGTTAAGTTTTACCATATTAATACCATACTAACACAGGTGTTAAGTTTTACCATATTAATACCATACTAACACAGGTGTTAAGTTTTACCATATTAAAATCACTGAAACACTTGCCTGTCATAGAAACAGTCTGATCTTAATCAGAGGAAAATCATGATGCAGAGGGATGAGAGCTTAGGAGATTGGTGTCATATAAACCACAACTATTTCCTTTAGTTTAATAAAGCAAACTGTGATTCTGATTGTAGAGACTTAATTTAAAGCTGCTATCTGTGACATTTTCCACTGTCATCATCTCTCTTACATTAAATACTTTTCTTTGCATGTAATGAAGTCAAATGAAACCAAAATTACATTTCACAGAGGTGGTAGAGATTGGTGTAAAGAGGTGTAAAGATGAGATTGATGTGAGTGAGGGATGTTAAATCTGATAGATTATCTGTCGGCTGTCAAGAGCATCTCTGCTGATAGCTGTCTAAGGAAACTGTGCAGGAAGTTTCAGGTTCTGCAGTATCTCAGTCAGAAGAGACAAGAGGCCGACCCCAAACTGCAGGAGGCCCAGCAGCAACTGAACTCATGGCTTTCCTCACACACCAACACCAGAGTGAGCTTCCAGTCCTGCCTGCACACATGTGGAGATGTGACCATTTCAGCAGTCTGCCAACCACACAAATAATTCTACCCATGAATATGTGAATCATTATTTTATTATAATATTAGATTACTCTGTGTAAATGTCTGTTGAATCAGGTGCTGGTTTTGACACTGAACAGGGTGAGCAGAGAAGAGCTGCTGTCTCTCACAGAGGTATCGGGTGAGTTCATTTGTTAAGAAACGTGAGCTCTTATGATTGCGGTTATGCTGTGTAGCTTTATTGTGTCTGTGTGCGTGTGTCTGTGTGCGTGCCTGTGTGCGTGCGAGTCTGTGTGTGTGTGTCTGTGTGTGTGTCTGCGTGTGTGTCTGCGTGTGCGTGCCTGTGTGTGTGTGCGTGCCTGTGTGTGTGTGTGTATGTAGGAACCTCTGTGTGTGCACTGGTCCCTGAGGAAGGAAAGAGTTACGTTTGGAGCAGAGATGTGATGGACAGGTGTGTGGTTGTTGGGTTTGAATTCAGGCGTCACAGATAGTGGGTGCTGCAGGTATGTCTCTTGTACCAGCAGTCTGGCCTGCTGTAGATGTGCGCTTGTGTGCCGGGAGCATGTTGGTGTGGATTTTCCCTGGCAGATCTTCAGTCTGGTGTTGGAGCTTCACGCAGTAGACCACTCTCCCTTCAGAAGTTTGTGTTCAGAAAGGAACATCGAGTACATCTCCATCTCCACTGAGGTGCCCGAGTCCAGTGAGTCCAACACTCTCACGCTCCTGTGACGCTGTAATGTTACCAAAGCAACATGTGCAAATTGTGTGACATGACATCTGTCGTTAAAATGCGGCATGGTCGAAAAAATCACAGACAATCAGAATGTGTGTGTGTTATTTTTATACCCAGTTATTTAATGGAGAATTCTTGACCACTCAGATTTTACAGTGGGCAGGGCCACCCATCACAATGTAGCAGAAATTACACATTTGTATGCAGTTTAATGACATTAAACTATATGCAGCCCTGTAAAACACTGTAGTTCCTAGTTTGACTGTCTTTTTATTTTGAAAATATCCTAAATATGAATTTATAGTAAGTTTGTATTGGGTCTCAGTGTTGCGTGATGTTGCTTTTAAATCAGTCTATCACTTGTGGATTTTTTTGCATTTCAGGAGACCTGAATGCCGTGTGGTCTCTGGATGTTGTTCCTTTTGTGTTGATTGTCACTGAAGGTTTATTGAAGAGATGGAGAGTTCAGAGGGTTCTGGAGACGAGGTGAGTTTCACATTGCACTCAGCCAGTGTGTGGTTAGTGCGTTTCGGGTTAACCCTGACCGGTTTTTTAAATGGTTGTTTTATTAGTAAATATTTTGAGGTGATGTAGAGTTTTAATATTTTTCAGCTAGATGTTGTGTGAGTGCTGAAAACAGTGATGCAATGTGAAACACAGGCAGCACTGTGTTTGATGCTGATGCAGGTATGACATGACTCTGCTAGAGAGGAAACACTCTCCATGTGCACAGAAACTGGGCGGAGAGCATTATGATGTCATCACTGTAGATGACAACACCTCTGTGCTAATCCAGGTGAACCTGTACACACACACACACACACACACAAACACACCTGAGCACCTGTCATGATAACACGTCCTGTTTATGTGTGTGTGTGCAGGGACTGGAGGAGCTTGAGATGGGCGGAGCTTCTAATGGTGTGATCATGAGACTGTCTGTTCTGTCTCTGCAGTACAACAGATGTTGGCTGATTTTTCACTGCAGTGAGAGTCACAGAGCGCTGTCAGTTTAAACACTTTTTATTTTATTTCAGTTGTGTCTTTAAATCCGTTCTTTCCGTTAAATCCGTGTTTTTTCTTCAGGGTGTCCAGCAACGTCTACAAAAGTCTTCTTCTTATTTACTCTTCACTTGTGCTGTTCAGACACAAGTCTGACAAATTTGATGTCAAGGTAGATTGTGTGTCTCATTCATGTTAGAGATTACAATCATGCAAATGTTACTCACGCCTCTAAAGGTTAGAAACAGGGTTTGTAGAAAAAAGTTGTTTTTATGTGTATGTCTGTGTGTTTCAGGTGTTGCTGGTGTGTGAGGAAGAAGACATCGCCAGCAGTATCTATCAGATATCTCTGCACACTGTGATGAGTTCAGATGGAGACAGGCTGAGCTGCTTGGATAGAGACTGTGGGCTCGTTCTGCAGCCCACAGAGGTCAAGTAAAAGTTTTCTTTTCATATAAGTATGATTTTACATTATCATTCAATTGACATTAAACTAACAAACTTTCTATACATTATATACTTATATACCCATATTGCAAAATTGCATTTTGAAATTGTGTATGTGTGTGTGTGTGTGTGTTTCAGACAGAGGATTTTCTGTTACAGTTTCCCTGCATCAACCCTTTGGTAGCTCAGCTGATGGTGAGGAGTGCTCCATCACTCCAGTGGCTGTTGGCTGCTTCTGTTGTTGAGTTGCAGGAAATGTTCCCGCAGATCCCTCAAAAAGTCATAAAGGTGCTTATTGTGAGACTGTTGACTCTGTCATTAAGGTCCTTCAAAGCACCGCCCACCACCAATAAGAGACCATCTGACTGACATTTGAAGAGCCAGTCCCAGCTGATTTGTGTTGCATGCTTTGTTTCCTCTCTTACCTCACAGATCTTCAGTGATATCACAGCTGAGCACAAACTCAACACTGCTGCTTCAGTGGGTGAGAATAGGGCCTCTGTTCCTCTTCCTCATGTGCTTCCTGAATCTCAGACCTGTCACTCCCAGCACCTCACAGCCTCTGCCTCTAAGTGTAGAGAACTGATTGGTCAGTGTTTTAGACAGGAAGATTATATTTCAGGTAATCTAGTGGTATGAAGTAGTTTCTGTGAAAGTACTCAGAGCTCCAGAAAGACAAGAGAATCTGTGTGTGTGCAAACTTAAAGCTTGTTCTGTTCCTGAACCATTAATGGCAGGTTCTTACAGCCAGTGTGCTGCTACAGTGAACTTCTGGAAACCACAGGGTGAAGAACACATTCATTCAAACTCAGATCTGGTACCAGAGATAGCTGCAATTTCCTTAAACCCTCAGGTTCTGGACTGCAGAAAGACTGTGTGTGGATTCGGCCAGCAAGATCAGACTCACTGGACCTCACCTGAGAACAGTGTGTGTGGATTCAGACAGCAAGATCAGACTCACTGGACCTCACCTGAGAACAGTGTGTGTGGATTCAGACAGCAAGATCAGACAGTGAGGAACAGTGCTCCTGAGAAGACAGAAAAAAGAAAGAGAGCTGGTGATGTGCATACTGGTACACAAACACACACACATGCAAACACACATATAAAAAACACAGATATAATAACCACTATTTTGTAAGCTGTAGTTTTTGAAATAGTATTTGATAAAGGTAGGGTAGGCCTGTTTTGAGAGGCAATAGCAAGCAACCTTTGAAAGTAGAAAGGCCCCTCAGAAGCCCCTTGAAAGACCTTTGAAAGGCCCCTCAGAGGGTCTCTACAGCCACACCTCCAGCACATTAACACACTGGTGATAGATGATTGGTAGAGGTTTAATTGGCATGTAGGACCTGTTATGGTGCTGCACCTTTCACAAAATATATTTTATATCTAAATATATATTTATTGAGTGGTTGAAGTCTTTTAAGCAGCATAACACAAATGTTCCCTGCCTTTCATACAGCTGAAATTAGAATCATTTCATCACAGAGTTATTGTGTGTGTGTGTGTGTGTGTGTGTGTGTGTGTGTGTGTGTGTGTGTGTGTGTTTCATCTTAGTGTCTCTGCAGTATAAGAGGCAGAAGCTGCTGTGTGAGACAGTTCCAGGCAGAAATGATAGACAGACCAGACTGAGATTTTTCTGAGACCAGGTTTAATTTTGTCTGTTGAGTTTTTAACATGATAAAGTCTGTTTGTAAATGTTTAGTGTGTGTTAAGTGAATATAAATGAATGGTAACATTTTCATCTTTCACAGATCAGTTTATATTAATGTTTAGTCTAAAAAAAACTATAATATATTCAGAATATTGTCTGTTCATTATACAGTTAACTGATATTACAATAAAGTCAAATAAAATCAGTTATTGATTGGTTGTATTATTATATTTATTCATTTTACATTTTATTGACATTTGTCCACTTTTCTGCTAAAATTACAAAAAACATTGAAGGAAAACAGTTGATTTAACTTTTAAACATTTTCTTGGATGCAATGAATGTTTCTGGTAACTGGTAATATTCAGATGAGTACATCACTTTAGCCTCTGTCATTCTCTCTCTCTCCCTCCATCATTCTCTCTCTGTCATTCTCTCTCTCTCCCTCCATCATTCTCTCTCTCTCCCTCCATCATTCTCTCTCTGTCATTCTCTCTCTCTCCCTCCATCATTCTCTCTCTCTCCCTCCATCATTCTCTCTCTGTCATTCTCT
>JBAJNP010011950.1:0-13083 GCA_036877545.1 Yasuhikotakia modesta | reverse complement strand
TATAAAACTTATTAACAAAGTTTTTTGTTAAGTACATAATTCCACATGTGTTTAATAAAGTTTTGATGCCTTCAGTCAGAATCTACAATGTAAACGGTCATGAAAATAAAGAAAATCATTACAGGTCAAATGTTTGGACACACCTTCTCATTCAATGAGTTTTCTTTATTTCTTCTAAAATAACAGAACAACAATGTAAAAGAACATGATGAAAGCTCTAAACTTACAAGGAACAGATACTGTAGTCCATATATGATGGAGTTAATAGTCAACACTGGCTTCCAGTCTTCTCTGAAACATAAACAAGTCCAATGATTAACCACCAAACCTATGAAGGGGGAAATTCTACTTACCCAACATTATTTTCATTTCAGAAATACACTATTATAATTCATGTCCCTAAAACATTTACATTTACTCATTTGGCAGACGCTTTTATCCAAAGCAACTTACAGCGAATAAAACATGTTTTCTATGCATGAACAGCATAACCTGCATCAGCAATACTCATGTGGCAATACTACCTCTTACAAATGACAAAATGACTTTAATTCTCCTTATTTGTGTATCAAATGTTAAATTAAAAGCATTACATTATCTGCGAATTTTTGGATGCAATGTAAATAGCCTACAATAGGTGTTTACATTTAAAGTACTTTTAAAAGTTTTACCACTTTAAAGTTTTGTTTCTGAACTTAATTGTTTTTCCCCCATCTACTGTTGAAAGGATAGTGTCATAAAGCATGGCGGCCACTACCTACAGCACACGCGCAATGTTCCCAGGATCTATGTTTAAGGCATTCTTTCATTAACCTGAAAGGTCCATATAAAGAGTAAAGTCGTTATGTAAAAACACATCTAACTGTATTTTTTGGAAAAAACAATGTAAAGAATAAAACAACAACTTGTGTTTAAGACAAATGTTTGTTTGTTGATTGTTATAGCGCACAACAGTCCAGTTCTGGGAATAAAACAATAATTCAACTGAAACCTTAAAGAGCTCCTGCGAAGTTGTTTTTAAATTTGTTTTTAAATTTTATTTCAATTTAATAAAAAAACTGAAGTGCCGTTGAAAAAACCATTTAAAAACAAATCAATGGTAGAAATTAATCAGTAATCAGAGGTTTCATGTAATGCATCGTCCCATACCCCCACACCAGCAGAGGGAGCCCTCGCCAGAATACTGATCAGCGCTCCCTCTGCACTTATTGTTTCCTGGCTGCCTGCCCTGACCCCTGCCTGTCTGTCGTTTTGGATTGTTCACTGCCTGCACTGACCTGTGCCTGTTCATCATTTTGGATTGTATTGACCATTACCTGCCGTTTGTTTATGTCTGTGCTTGGTGATTTGGATTTGTATAATAAACCGCGAATGGATTCTAACAACTCTGCCTCAGTATCATTACAGAATTCTTTGCCTGTACTTCGCTTTGAATTTGAACGATTTCATTACCCTGACCATCCACAATGATAATTATTACGCAACGCACCCAGAAGAGCCCATGGTTTATCAGCACAACCACTTACCTCTAGTCCTGCGGTGAACAGTACAGTGCCCGAACCAATGCAACTAGGCACCTCCAGACTGACCCCACTAGGTCTGTGCTTTTACTGCGGTGAAAAGGGGCACCGCTGCCAAACATGTCCTAGCAAGCCTGGTTCTTCTACGTCCGGGGTGAGTCCTGAGAAATTATTCAACCAGTCTCTACACCTGTGTGTTCTGGTCTCTCACAGTACTTTTAGGTTTTCATCTTTAGTATTCATCGACTCTGGGGCCGCATTAAACATAATTCACCAAGGTTTGGTCACAAAGTACAAGCTTCCCACTACGCCATGTTCACCTCCCATCCAAGTACAGGCTGTTAACGGTATCCCACTCAGTGCAGGCATTATTAAGCAAACCATACCCGTCACCATGCAGCTAGGAGCTTTCCATGTGGAAGAAAAATCATCTTGTCAAATATCTTCATATTAGGATACCCTTGGTTAACCTTGCATAACCCTGTTCTGTCCTGGACTGATCAAGAACCTGTATCCTGGTCTAGGAGCTGCATAGTAAACTGCTTCCAAACTCCTCTACCCGTTCCCAAAGTCTGCTGTGGTCTTACTGAGGTGGTTTCACAGACTAACTCTAACATTCCCTCATGCTATTTTTTGTTTAAGGAGGTTATCAGCAAGGAGAAGGCAGCTCAATTACCCCCTCATCGCCCGTGGGACTGTGCAATCGACCTCCTACCCAACGCCATGCCTCCAAGAAGCAAAGTTTACCCACTCTCCCGTCCAGAAAGCCAGCCAATCATTTATAAACGAGATCTTCAAGGACTTGTTGAATTAGTGTGTAATCGCCTACATAGACGACATACTGATTTTCTCTAAGAGTGAGGAGGAACATGTGAACCATGTCAAGACAGTTTTGTCCCGGTTGTTACAGCACCAAGTATACCTCAAAGCTGAGAAGTGCGAGTTTTGTGTGAGGCAGACATCCTTCTTGGGCTACATCATCAGCCATCAGGGGGTGGAGATGGATGCAAACAAGGTGCGTGCTGTCACAGAATTGCCCCGACCAGTGACAATTAAGGAGCTGCAGAGGTTCCTGGGGTTTGCCAATTTTTATAGACGCTTCATAAGGAACTACAGCATGGTTGCGTCTTCGTTGACTTCCCTGTGCCCAAAAAGCTGTTGTGGAACCCTGAGGTTGAGCAGGCATTCAAGAATCTAAAGCAGGAACCTCCGCCGCTTTTGGACATTGATGGTAGCCCTGCATACTTGGTGAGCAAGCTGCTAGATTCCTGTTGGGGCTCCAGGAAGCTAGATGGAGCTGAGGGCTCCATACACACGTCGCAAAGTATTGCCAGTTTCCCCGGATCTGCCTTACCAAGCCTTTTGTTATTGATTGCCTGCCTGTGTGCTCTCGTTTTCTGCTGTTTGGATTTGCCTATTTGGATTTAGTTGTTCTCTGGTTTTGAACCTGTCTGCTCACCACTTTTTTGCCTGCTGCCTGCCCTGACCCCTGCCTTTCTGTCGTTTTGGATTGTTCGCTGCCTGCCCTGACTTGTTCCTGTTTATCGTTTTTGGTTTTTATCGTTTCGTTTTTGTATGCTGCCTGCCCTGACCATTGCCTGCCGTTGGTTTATGTCTGTGCTTGGTGATTTGGATTTGTATAATAAACCGCAATTTAAAATGTATTATAGTAAATACATTTTAAATTCATTTACAAAGCGCCACAAGATTAAAACCTCAGAACTGAGGTTTATCTGATTTACCTCAGAACTGATTGGTTTTGTTCGTGTTTTATAATTCTCAATGAACAATGTTTAATCAGATTTTAATAATTTTTATTTTAAATACCTAAGTAAAAAACAAAAAAGAAACAAACAAAAACAAACAAAATTTTAAGTCATGAGAAATACAAAAAAACAACTGCCACAATACCTCAAAATATTTAGACAGACATTTCCTTCAAGGTCAATGTTGGGGTGATAAACCATTGTTTCACATTTGACTTTTGGAGGGTCATGAGGGTATCCCTGTCCCACCTGTAATAGAGAACATTCAATATTCAATTCAATATCATTTTTTAAACTTTCTCAATGTGCATATTTTCAAAGCAGCTTTACAAAAGCATAAATCTTTTTATCTGTAAGCATTTATTCAGCAAACTAAATGTGTCCTGAAGGAATCTTCGTTCCTTCAGCTAAATACAAATTGGACTAAATGTCATGACATATGATTAAAAACGTTTCTAAGTTTCTATTATGCTGCCATGTTGTTTGATTTTAATGGTAATATGCATTTGTTTGGACTATTGTTAATGATTTAATAAGGTTACAGTTAGTTTTTGTTTAACCCCAGTTGCAAGAGAATTTAAAAAATATTTTTCATGGATGAAATCACATATATTTTCATAACTATACATAAATATGATAAATTGGAAAGGAAATAAATATTTTATCTATGACATTCTGGTACAGAGATATTGCAAATTCATGTTGGTGGTTAGGTTGCTCTAAATGGCATGACTGAACAAATTCCATGGTTATAATTAAAGACTACTTGCCAGTCCAAAATAGACCACCCACTTTGGGTCTTTATTTCAGATGGGTTCTGATGCCTCATCTTTGTCAAGTCAGTTAGGGTGGTTGCTACAATGGCTATGAAATTTTAAATGCCTCCAGGTGTCAATCGATATGAGCCCACCCTAATCTCCCCCAGTATCTGCAACATTTTAATGCTGAGCTATGACTAGGGCTGCTCAATTATGTTAAAAAAAATAATCGCAATTATTTTGCTCCATATTAAAATCACGGTTATTTAACATGACTACTCACTGACTTTGCAAGTATTGCATTTATTGCTTTTAAAAAACAGCAAACGTGAAATTTTCATTTAAAATAACTCAAATGTCCCATATAAGATAACAGGGTTTGAATTTAGGTGCGCAACTTTAACTTTTACAATGCAAGAAATTCTCACACAAATGTATTTGGTTCATCAAATTATGATTCAAATGAACAGATTTTTTTTTAAAAAATCACCAGTTCAAAAAGTCAGTTTTCATTTTAGACTGTAATTCACAAACAGCAGCACTGGCATCTCTGACTGTCACTGAGGCTGTAGCGCATTGCGTGCTCTCCGTCACCTGCGTTACACTGATCTTATTCTCACAAGACTTCAGTATTCAGACTCATAATGAGCTGCTTGTGAAGATAATATCCACATTATATTATTTTAATATAATTCAAACATTAAATGCGGTTTTGCTCTTTATAGCGTGAGCAGATATACCATCTGCATCAACACAGCAGCAACGAAGCGAAAGTAAATCATCATCACTGTCTTAAAGCGTGTGTTTTATCCAAAGTTAAGATGAATGAACACAGAACAGTGTGTAAAATAGTCTCCTGCTTACTGATATTCATCAGCTCTCACGCAGCAGAAGTGCATGTGTCATTCAGAACACAACAAAATAGCAGAATGTAAAATGGTCAAATGATTTGATGTTTTCTTTTGTCATTTTGTGTCATTTTTTGATCGTCTGGAGTCGAAATCAAAATTCGCCCTAGCTATGACATCACAAAATTCAGCCCAATGTTAAGTTCATTATTTTTTCCCCCTTTTTCATAAGCCCTAAAAACATTACACACCCAAGTATTTATTAAAATAAATCCTCAATATGCTTGTTGATTTAAACCCCTATTCATGGGTCTTGCTTTGGAAGCGCCACTCAACATTCATTAAATACCCTGACTTAACAACATAAAAGTATTTATTCCTCTATAATCATTTATACTAATACAGAATGTGATGCATTAAGCCCAAACATTATAGCGAGCGTTATCTAAGATTAATAAGAGCAAAAGCCGACACATGACTCTAATAATGTTTTACCTGTCATTTAATTATTCCTCCGATTGCAACATTTGTAACCACACAGTTTTATGCAGTGTTTTTAATAACATAGTTATAGTTTAGTTGTCTTTTAAGGCTGGTTATTTGTCACCTTGTTTCCTATTTAGTGTCAGTACAGAAGAATTACATTGACAGAGTCAACCTTGACAGCCCTAATTGATAGGTCTAAAAAGATTGTCCTAGTGTCACAATTTTTTGGTTAATAAAGCAGCACTCAACAATAAAGATGCTTGCTGAACCGGATTCAGTGTGAAATATGATCCGGACACTTGGAATTGGATTAGGTTCAAGCTTGTTGTACTTGAACCTTATTACATAGCAATTTTCACATTGTTACAAAGCAGCTGTACAAACAATACATATCCAAGGATATTTTAGGTTACTGCTGCATTGTCACAAAAGTTTATTCTGTATGTCTTTTCTCATCTTGCTAATTAAAAACAACAAATATTAAAACATTGTCATGGGTTTAGTTTCTCTTTCACTTTTTGAAGGTGGGTGACATTACTAACAGGATCTTCTTGGAAAGAAACTGGCAGCATGGGAAATACAAAACTATTAAAACTAAATACACATAATTATTAAAAACTGAAAGAATTGTAAACTAAACGTCAGGAGTGGATAAACCGAGAGACAAGGCCATGCCATGAAAATACACCAATACTACCAGCCAAACGTCTGTTTACCTTGAAGCTGAAGACAAACTTTCCTCCTTTGTAAAATCCCTGCAAAAAGAACAAAGTACTAGATTAATGTACACAAAATTATCAGAGTTTAAACACCAAACAGTAACAGAAGACAATAACACAACAATTTTTAAGAGATTTGAGTGGGTAGATGTTTGCGATGATGAGACATAATAGACCTTAGTTTCTCTATCATACTTCACAGGTCAGAGCATTACAGCTGTTTTCTTATGACAAGTTCTAAGGGTCAATATTTGAATATACCCTCACTTTATATTTGAATATAAAGTGACTTTCTGTCACTTTTACTTTCATATACTCACTTGTCTCTCCTATAATTTGTTGCATTTCAATAAAATGACACACAGTAGTGTTGTCAAGGGTAAATGCAAATATGTGCTGTATGCCCACTCCCACTATAAAAGAAACTCCAGTCAATGTTTCCAGTAAGCTGTTTTCTCAGCTGCCGCACTGGTGGATTCCTCTAAAGTGCCTTAAGACAGCTTTAAAGTGCAACTCTTTAAAGTCTTAATATTGTATAATGTGATCAAGCACCCTTTGGCTTTCTGTCAACACTTCCTCCATTATAATGTGAAGTCTTCAACACACTTGGAGAAGTTCTTGAGGTATGGGAGATTCTTTTAAGGCACCTTACAGGTGTCCCACAACAGCAAACAGATGCCAAAGAACTAGTACTGATGAAAGCCCATTGCAGTGTCACCTTGCACTGCCTGCGTTGGGGCAAAAAAATTACTACTACTACTACTACTACTACTACTACAGGCAACTAGTGTGAACTCTCAGTGCTTGCATGTGAGACTCTGCCATACCAGCAGGTGGCAGTGGTTTGTACATAGCATTCAAACAAGGAAACCGGAAGAGCTAGAATGTCTATGTAAAGCAAGCAGCGCTTCACGCTAATTACTGACAGATTCATACAGCTTTCACAATCATGTCTGCTACTTTAGAAATGGCACTGGCATCCCTGTGACAGGACTACAACTAATAGTGTTGTTTCTGTATCCTGCCCAGGCCAATCGCTTTGCTTCATAAGACCTCAATTTATTGTCAGAGGGAGTCATACTTAGTGTTGTCACGATACCAAAATTCGATACGATACCTAAATGAAACATCACAATACCAATACAAAAACAATATTATGGGGGAAAACAACAACAGGAAAAGTCACTGAATAATTTAATTGTGTTTTTATTTATTAATAAACACCCGGTGTTATAGAAAGTTAGCACATTAAGATTTATAACAGTACGAACAAGATTTTTATTATTAATGTAACTGTATTTGAAACCACACATCTCTTATTAAGCAGTCTTTACACTCAATACACCTCTTTGCGGTTTATCAAATGAATCACAATCATTTAAATTATATTTAAGATATATAAGCAGAATATTATACTGCATAGCATCATATTCGCAAACCAGTCTTTAAATTCTTTATACAAGTCTGGATGTCAGTTGGACGTGTTTAATGGAATGGAATGGAAATCCAACATTTCACAATATCACCCTTGAATGTAATATAGCCAACACTGATTCTAAATCATGGATGAATGTAAAGTGAGAGAAAGTGAATGAAGGCAAACCTCATCGGGTGAGATGATCAGCTTGAAGTTCAGCAGGTCATCCTGGTCTGGGAAAACGATCTCACATGTCTTAGGTAGGTTCAGTTCGTTGATGTCTGACACAAACACAGAGAAACATTACATGCTGACCCTAAGGTGACTCCGACATACACTGTCATCTTCTGTAATCTATTAGATGCATTACCATAGCAACCCCTGTTCTTTAAACATAAGAGGATGTCAAAATGACACACTTCCTGCTGGTGACCCACAATAGCCACATCCATGTAATCTGACCCCATGACAAAACACATCTAAATCAAACAATGCACACTAAAAATGTCACTGGTTTTCTGTTTTCTGTACAATTCATGTAATTACCTAAAAATCGTTTTGCAACTTATTTTTAATGTTGACAATTTCAATTGATGAGGATCAAATAATCCTCTTAAGAGAACTGAGCTGCTTCTCACTGCTTGATTTGTCTAGGAAACATGATTTGCATGTGCAAAAACTTAACTCTCATGTTCTGCATGTACAAAATTGCTTCTACTTTTTCCCTGTTATTACCAATGATTTATAATGCACTGCTCCACTGGCACGATAATTAACTCTTAATATCCTTATCTAGCACCAAACAGTTTTTATCTAGCACCTTTTTCAATGAAGGGGCATGGCAATAAATTTGTAATGTTATAAGTAGTGGCTGCTTGTTAACCCGAGCGATATACGAATCTGATGCAGAGACATTACAATGCCCAATGTTTGCCCAAAGGATATTTCACCCGCTTTTTTGTACAACCTAAAAACCTCATGCACCCAATCACATTGGTGCTTCGCAAGTACCACTAATAAGCTTGAATAGAAAAACAATATGTTGGGGTTTCGTATCGAGTGGACAATTGGTGGCACTACAGCAGTTATGCTGTTAAACTCGCTAAATAATACATATCTATTAAAATCATAATATTAAGGCTGTGAAATGCCTGAACCCTGATGTCTGTATTGTGACTAATTTTTCTGTATTTTATAGAAGTGAACCTCAAAACTAGTCTGTCTTATCGTAACAAGTGTGACAAGGCCGTTAGAGCCACTCACTTGTTATTGATAAGGAAGAAATTAATCAACGAAACATAGAAAAACAGAGAAACAGCTCAAGAGAAACTTTATTCCTCGTGTTATAACCCCTTTAACAAGCTTCAGTCACAGCTCCTAGTTATAGACATGATTGCCATGTGAACATTCATTGATGGGGAAAAGAGTTTGAATTTGTTTTCTTTCTTTTTCTCCTAAGGTTCTGCAAAAGTCATCTTAAAACATTAAAACAAGTTTCCTGTAAATTCAGCTAGGGTCTAAGGCATTATTGAAAAGCTGCTTTAAAATGTCACACTTTGTGAAAAGCAATAAAGGAATAAATATGACTTTAGTTTCTAAATGAATTGGGTCTATGACTGTCCTTCTCTCTCCTTATCACTTCACCTAATAATGCTACTATCCGCTAGCTGCTGAGTTGTTATATGATAATTATTTTGATCATAAAATGAATCATATTTTAGAAGAAAAACATAACACATTCATTGTCTTATATTTGTGCCCCAATCTGGTGAAATCAGTCGAAGTCGCAACATTCCATTTTAAGATACAGGCTGATAATATGGAAAAGCTATTAACACATTTTTTTTCTTTTTTTAGCTAATTTCAAAGAACAGACATTCAAAAATAATTTCACAGTTTTGTAAATTTGTAAATTAAATAAAGGTATTTAAATGACTATTAAAGCTGAGCTGCATCTCTCAAGTTATACTAAACTCACTGGAAATAAACACAACAGTTGCTTTTCTCAACTCTTGTCGCTCACTCAAGCAACACTTTCACATGCGTTCTCACTGTGACTGCGTGAAGTGCATGCACACAAGAGATGGCAGTCAAAGATGCAGAGACACACATACACACATATACAAATGTCTGTGGTCAAATTAAGCTGTAAAATCAACACTGTATACATTTAAATGGGATGGATTTTGAACAATATCAACAAAAACAGGTGATTTTCTCAGGTTTTCAATCGGAAAAGGCAGGTAGACGAACCACAAATCAATCGGGTATATCTTTTAAACCATTCAAGGTATGACTTTGACTAAGACATCATTTTAAAGCCTATGGTCTCTTTACATTGATACCAAAATCGCAGTTCTGAAATTTGGGTCACTGTGACTCATTCTTCTGGATCAGATCACATTTGATTAGTTTACCCTATCCCTAAAGCAACCAATATTTACAGAGATATCAGAAATATCAGCAATAATATACAGAAAGTCTTTTATATACACAACACATCAGCTCCAGCAGTTAGACCTGGAGTCTATCGATATAAATCTAGCTCTGAAAGCATAGAACATGCAACAAACTACTACTGCGGGGTCCAAACATTATGGTGATGTCGGAAAAAGGAGGGATGCGATGAAAGACTTACAGGCTTTACCTACAACCTGCATACTTCAAAAAGTGCACACTATACCCTAACGCTGGTCTTTAATACATACCGAAACGAACGCTGTTCTTTCCTGTATGGTGTCTTTGCTGGGAAGTGAACACAACACACTGAATGTGGGGCTTGTATTTACAGGCCTCAGTATTTTGAGTGAATCACACGTGCCACTTTCGCCCATAAACCTTACATGACTTAAGATACAGGACTGTATATGAGGTTTTTATGTAGTCTATGCCCCCGTGAGGAGTCCTGAGCATAAACACATCTCAACATCAAGTTGTCATGATGATACAGGGTAAAAAAATAGCGCAGCGGCTAACGCGACTTCAGCGATTTACATCTAGTTTGTGACCATAAAACCCACAACGGCGACCGAATCATGCCAAACGTGTCCGTGTGTGAAATAAACATTTGTTTGTTGTGTCATGTGTTGTTTTTGACCCCCGTACCCTTCTGTATCCGCAGCTGGGCCGCACTAGCTTTCTTTCCGCCGACTCCCGCTCGCGTTCCTCCAGCGGACTCCTCGTCCTTTTTCTGCTGCTTTAGCGAGAAAAGCTTAATCATCTTCACTTACTTATAGGCTAAGCTAAAACTACAGTAACAAAAAAACAAACCCAAGGCCCGCGATGTGTTTATCTTGGTTAATATGTGGAGTGCGTGATGTTTTACATGAGCAATATACGGAGCCGGCGTAGTATCGAAATCTGACTCCCCGTGTAATTACGACCCCCCCTTTTCTCATAGTATGGTTAGGATCGGTGCGGGGGCGGGCTGTACTGATAACAGCCAATCAGATAGCAGAATCCGCAGTGTATGGACCAATTACAACCAGTGGAGTCTTAATAATACGGGGAGTTGGTTTTTAGAACAACGCTGCATCTGTGTCTTCTTCTGACTCTCGGCTCACTTTATTTGGTCTTAAGAAAGGCAAAGATCTAGATCTAAGACTAGATCTGATCTGATCTGATCTAGATCTGTTGTGGTTTCCCTTGCAATCGTGTTAACATAGGACATGCGTGTGGAGGCAAATATGTTTACCTTAATTTCCAGCAGATGTTAAAACGGCAACACATATGTCATATGTTTGCTATGATATTTGTCATTTGTTTTGCTTAAGAACATAGGTGTCACTAATTATATGCATAGAAAGCGCTTTGTCTTTTTAACGTAACTTTCGGAAGGAAGTTGACTTTCCTGTCGCGCTCACAGAACACGCCCATTCGTTTCAGCGCACTGACTTCAATCTTTATTTTGCTTTGGGTGTCGTATGGCGTCATGCTTCTCATCAAACATGCAACACATCTACATTAAGTTAAAATAAGATGTAGGATTAATTGATGTGTATATATGTACATCAAAATATAGATTTAATATTCTATTTCTATGATTTGTATTAAACATAGCGATACTTTAATTTTATGTCGATTGTATTATCTCCAATAATTTACTATCTGCTCTGATGGCATAAGGGTAACTATCTCACTGTTAACAGTTGCAACTGATAAAGTAAATACATGAAGAAACTTAGATTGTTCTCTGTGTGACTATGTAAAAAATATTCTATCGTCTTGTTTTTGTTCCAGTGAAATTGGGTTTAAAATTAAACATTTTGCAGGGCTTGTTTGGAATAATGTAATGGGATAAGGTGTGCGGTTATGCCAATGTACTCCAGGAATATTCATTAAAGTCAAGAAGACTTAACATTTGAACATTTAATACTGATTTTAAAAAAAGCAGAGGAGAAAACTGTTTAGACCAATTCTGTATTTCATTTTAGATTTTTAACCGTAAATTGAATTTAATGAACTGAATTTTACACATATATTTTAAACGTTTACTTATAGTAATAGTGTACATTATAGTTTAGTCGTGTTTGAATTTGAATGTTGTGAATCTGATTTCTTGCATTGGACAAGTTTTTAACTCAGACTTTTCAATTTATGTAATACACACTGGTCTCTTGCCAAATCACTTGTGTGGATTTCAGTCAAAATCTTTATTATGCATTTAAAAAATATTTTCACTATTTGTATGAGCTGTATATGTTTACATGTCAAGACGACAATAGTGTATAACAATTAAAAAAATAACTAAGAGCTGAAGGATACCTTTACTGACTTCTATTTTTTTTTCAGCCTCCACATGTCTTTGGTATGAAATTCCTGTGAAACCACTTTTCCACAAACCACAAACCTTTTTGTTGATAAATTATTACTAATATGGACAATATTCTAAAAGACAATATACATTACTAACCTCATAATCATTTTACACCTCACATATCATCATGCCTCCATCCCAAACACCTATTAGAAAAGCCCTATTATTGTTATGTAAACTTAAAAAAGGCTTAAAGGTGACCTTGAGTGGTTGAACGGAGTATAGTAGATGTGACATAGAGAGAATAGCACTTTGGTTAAGTCTGTAATGCCCCAGAAGCTGTCTAAAAACCTCTTTAAAAAAACAATTTTATGGCGGGGCTATTAAACGGGTGAATTTTAGCGTTCTGCACAAATTCTGTGCCGCTGGAGTAGCTCTGACAACCTCATAATAATATGCGGAGCGCTTCACGCTGATTGGCTGCCTTCACTGCCAATAATAAGTGAAAGAATAATTATGTGACGTCATCTCCTGGCTTCTGAACACATGCAGAACCATTTACTGACCCGAACACACGGACCGACAGCTATGGCGCAGATTCAGCCTTATATGTTTGAGCCGAATCAGAGGAGACACTGAATTAGAGGAATAACCTGTTCAGCAAAGACTGGATTTAAATGTTTCTCAATGGTAAGTTATTTGTAAAGTTTGTTTGAACGCTTTCAGCGTTACGTGCCCACAAAGTTCTCCCGTCATAATAAAGTTACAGCCACTACATCCATTTGGACATTAATCCTTTACATCATCATGAAT
>JBAJNP010011949.1:0-14050 GCA_036877545.1 Yasuhikotakia modesta | reverse complement strand
GTGCTCGTGATAACACTAAACAAGATAACAAGTAGGCGGGGTGCACGCGGACAGCGGAGCACGTGGCGAACTGTCAAAACAAAAGCCACGTGCTCCAACAACCTACAATGACGACAACAGAACACAGACAACAAACCCGGGGTGATCAGACCGTGGTCCTGACAATTGGCTTGTAGTGGTAAACATGGGCTTGTAGCATTTTAGAGCATCATGTGTGCTCCTAATATAATCTTATTCAGTCTTATATACAGCCTTTACGTTGCTTTCTAAGTTACCTTTAAGGCATAATTCTAAGGTAGCACTGCTTAAATCAGACCAAGGTGATGGATGAACAGAATAATTATTTTAATTATATAAATAATTAAGCACTGATACATATTAATAAAAAGTTTAATAATAAAATGTACCCAGTATCTGGAGTCAAATCTTATTTGTTATGTAGCCAGTAAACAGCAGGGCAAGTTGTTACAGAGCCAAAATCATGCTGCAGTAAAGGACTCTGCCCTTTGTCAGCTGATTTAAGTTTTTTTAGTGGACATTTTCAAATTGACTCAAAAATCAAAATAGCCTTAGATAAATGTGCCGTGTTTAACCAAAAGATGAAAAAACTGCCTCCGCCTTTGTTTTTCCACCAGCTTCATTTAGTGTCAAATATCTGAGACCTGTACGATGTTAATAGTCTCCTACTGAGTGGCATCCTGGATTTGTTGTTTCATGTGCACCCTGTCGGTCGCTCTGTGTGACACACAGTATTTCACCCAAATCATCAAAAACAGCAGAAAAAAAAACGAAAGTCTTCCCCATCAGCTTGCCACAGATGAATCAATTGGACTGAATGTGACTCACTCAAGAGTACACAAGAGTGTCTGTGCACAATCTGCCCAGAGCTCAACAAACAATATTGTTTCATCATCAAAGGCCTCTTTGGAATGTCAAAGGGTTTATGCCCATTTTTACCTTGAGAGTCTTAAAATTGCCATTTGATCTTTTTACTTGTCTTTTCCTTGTAAGACTCTGCTGGTGTAATAAGGATGGAAGACATTGAAAAACCAGAGCATTTGGAGTGTATAGAGCATATTATTCTACCTTTTTGCAGTTTTGTGGTTATGTTGCATTTGATAAAAATGCAAATAGGGTGAAATAAATGTCTGCTTTCAGTTTGACTAAATTTAGCTTGAAATAAATGGCAATGATTGTTTTATCTGGTCCCATCAATTGCATGTTTTTAGAAATGGTACTGAATTGTTGTCTTCACTGGTAGAGATGGCACATTGGGGAATGCCCTCAGCATGCAAGCGTCTGTAGCACGCATCTGAATCTGAACATGCAAGCCTGACCCAACTGGTAGAGCGTTGCGTTAGCAGCGCAAAAGTTGTGGGTTCAATCCCAGGGAAAGAAAGTATCTATACCAAAAAAAATTATACCTTGAATTCACTGTATGTTGCTTTGGATAAAAGCGTCTGCTGAATGCATAAATGTAAATACAAGTTCCTCTGAGGTGTATGGGGGTGTGGCAAAGGGACACAGTGTAAGTTGCGCATTATTGCTATGTGAACCCTGAAAAGGGTTATAAATGAAGTCATGCTTTTGTACAATAAACTCTTTTGGTGAAGACACACCACACAACTGGAAGATCAATGAGATGGATCCTTTTAAAAACCTACTTGAAAAGGAACACATATACTGCGAAATTATCCTAAATGCACGCATTAAATGCAGTAGCTATGACTAAAAGTCTCTGGCAAATGAAATTAATATAAAATAATATACTATAAATTGCATGTGACCTATTAAAATGTAGTGGTGTTGAATAGATATTAAGCAAATGGACTAATAAAAAATAATTCAAATCTATTATTGTGACTGAAAAATGAAAATGTTCATAAACCATGTTATTTTAAAAAAGTGCTTTCTTATAAATATTGTAAAAAAATTCAGTATGCTAATTGTTAATTCTAGCTGTAGTAAGTCATTTAAATAACTTTGTCTATTCTATTTCTTTAGAATGACCCATAAACTGACATTTCTTCTGTGAGATGTTCACTTATCAATCTCAGTTCATCTCTAAATTCATTCTACTATTATGTCTTGCTATGTCTACCACTTAAAAACATGCTGAACACAATCACTAAGCAGTATAAAATATTTCTGGTCACTATTACTAGTACTGTCAGTACTGCAGTCAGTACTGCAGAATGAAATTCTTGCGAGGTGACCTGTGCAATATATTAGGTCATAAAATTAGAATAGTGTTGTTAGATTAAATCCGTCTCTGATTGATTTACTTTCCACTGGGGTTGTGAGACAGAGCCAGTAGGCTTATTTAACACAGTGTCACGTTAGATTTGGATCCAAGTCACAGAGACACAGGAAATTATAGATCGTTGTGAGAATATCATAGCAAATAGAGAAATCCTCGAGTCAAATCCGCATCAGATTCAATTTGATTGCATACAATATTGCAAAAGAATGCAGACCATGTAATATATTCTACTTTGTGTGTCTTTATGTGTGTGTATTGTGCAGGATTGCAAAAACAATGCCATGAAAACGTACGTGTAATAGGTCATTATATTTTGCAACACCATGATTAATTGAAATATTGAGAATATTATATACATGTAAATGATATTATATAATTGTATATATTATATAACATGATATATAAATATTATATAATATATAAACAATATTATATAATTATATTAATTGTATAAATGATAATATTGAAACAATATGAATGCTGTGAGGATTCAGGTTTACATTGAAAGGGTCGAAGCAGCTCCTCACCATAATATTTACTTATCATGGATCAGCTGTTAGTTTGAGAATGTTCTTCAGCAACATTAAAGAAGGTTCTTATTGGTAGAAAATTTAAAAAAAAAATTTAAAAAATTTTAATTGCATTTTTATTTCAAAAATAACCAATTCATTGTGTAGATATGGTGTATAACACTAAGTATGGTTAAGTAAGGATGTACTACTCCAACCACAGTAGTATTAGTGAATATTTTCAGCTGCAGTTAGTAAAACTATAGTTAGCAAAAAGTTGTTTGTATTAGCAGGCTGGTGATTACCATAATGAGCTGCCTTTGATATGTTCAGAAGTTATTTAAATACAACATAAATACCTTTTATAGATATTCATCCACATTATATCAGTGAATTAAATAATTTTATTTTAGGCAGACTGAGAAAATTAAGTTCCAAAGTTACTGTGTTAGAAAGACATCCATCAACTGAAGACAAAATTCTACACCTATATTGCATACAGCTTTTATGATTTTTTTATTTAGCAAATGCTTTTGCAAATAGTGTTCGTATTTGTCATTTGTATTTAAGCAAAATGAACTCATGTGTAAAGTAACTTTATGTTCTGATGTCTTCAAGGCAGCGGGAAAAACATCTAAATATTCAATAAAACATTCACAGATCGCTTTTACTTTTTAATCCAACACCTAGATAACCCTCCACCCCCTCCTCCATCTTTTTTATTTAGAATTGTGGAAATAAAAGGAGCTGTGAATGGTTTTATACACTTATTTTAACAAAGCCACATTTTCTCTGTGAATTATAGGTCCTTACGATTCCTGTGTGCCCCTAATTTAGTCAACAACTTGAGAATTGTTGTTGCCATGGTTATATAGAATTGTTGTTGCCATGGTATCTACCTTCAAAACAAACAACAACCACTTACAACAATGGATCCATTTACTTATAAACTTCAGATATAAAAAATCATGCAGTCTGCTAATAATCAAAACCATCTCTCTCCAGATTTCTGCTGTTGTTGCCTGTAATTGGTCTTAGTAGATATGTGTGTCTTATTTATCCACTCATCCCATGTGCCACTCTTAATATTGGCTTTATTTTTGGGTTTGAGTGTTTAATGATACACTGTGTGATCTTAAAATTGAGTTTCTTTTCTAGCTGGATTTCATCAGTGTTAAGCTGTGACTACATGCATTGTTTTGAAATATAGGCCAACTACATTACACAACAGAATGCTAAAATAGCTGCAGTCTCTGTACTGCTGTCTGTGGTGGAAAAGATTAGCTAGATTTTTTGGTGCGGTTTTGTGTGTACCCAGAGGATTTTTTTTCTCAAAGGTTGCTCTTTTATATCTCTTTCATAAAATATTTGATAAACTGTAAACTGTGCTTTATACTTGCTATAGTGTTATCATTTGGTGTTGGACAAATTTGATAAGAATTGTTTTAGATGTTTTCGAATTTGACTGCAGACTATTCCTTTCCTATGGGATTTTATATTAACGGTTTGTGTCTTATTTGTGTCTAGTTTTATACAATTTGGGAGAAACATACAACCTGAGAACACTACTGTTTCTTCTGAGCCATGAAAGCAGAATCTGTAACCCAATCACAAACCTCCTACATCCTATGCAAGAAAGCAAAACAATGTTGCTCATTGCTCAATTGGAATTTCAAACATTAAGGAGGAATCTCAAACATTATCTTGAATGCGTTTAGTTTCCTTTTTAAGAAAACACCTAAAGAGGTCATGACTTCTATTGACATATAAGAGGTCTTGGTATCAGTAATGCATACTGCAAGTTTCATAGCTAAAAATGTCCTTATCAATAAGAAAAGCATTTCTGTATTCATTCTCTGGAAAACAAAAGAATGCAAAATGACTGCATATGTGATGTCACAAGGTAGATTCATTGTCATATGACCTGCCCTAGAGCAAAATAACAACATTTACTTTTACATCATTGCATTGTTGGTTTAGCCCAGGGTCGTTCAGTCATAGAGAAGTGGAAAAAGTCCTCATCTGACAGAACAATATCCTTTTTATTTGGGATTAATCCACTACGACATGGCGCAACAGACTGAGAAGATACTTTGGAGTGGTGAGTGAATCTGAAGGCCTCTGCAAAGGCTTCATTGGTCTGTGTTAGCCAAAAAGTTAGCTAAGCAAAAATTACTTTATTTCAATTATTGTGTTAGAGGTAAAATGTCAGTAATATTATAATTACACATCAGGGAACAAAACAAAAAGAAAACATGTTACGATCCCTTTAAAGATGCATTTAATTTTTTTTAAGGCAATTCACTGTAATGTTAGTGAAAAGAAATATTTTTGGATAATGGTACTTGAGCTTTAGTGATGAGACTGTAGGGGTGCATAATGCTATATTTAAGAGACTCGTTTATCTGCCTAAACCAGCCTTGGCTCTTTTTAAATGATTTTATCACAGACTAACAGACTATTTTAGAAGAGAATGAAGAATCACGTAAAGTGTTGATGTACACCAGCAGAAACTGCACCCTGTAATACTGGATAACTTCTATCCATGGGAGTCATTCAGTCGTTTAGTGAGTGAAAGAACTTCAACTGATGCTTTATGAAGCTTAAACTGGCCAAGACAGGAATCGGGAAATACATGGTAAACTAGTTGGAAATATGTACATTTGTACAGACTCTTAAGGAAAGTATGTTACAAATTCTTTAGTATTCTTTAGTGTGACTAGGTTGATAGCTTTTTTTTCAGTTTTGTGTGCAGTACCAGTAACTGGTCAATGGGAGTGTCGTCTGAGGCTAAGACAACTTGTGGTCCTATTACATTATCCTATAAATTTGAAAAAGTATATGGCCAATATGGATTATCTCTTGACCAATTTCAAGTATGTAATATATGTAACAGTCTACTAAGTATGTAATATAAGCACTGTAGGGGCAGGAGGTGAGCAGTGCATATGTCCCATGAGTGCTCACTTATCACTTGTAAATTAGTAGACTACGTCTGAACTGTGCTCCTTAATGTTGGGGTAATTGACACAGAACTGCAACCCGAGCGCATTAATTCAACTAGCTGTGAAGTATTTTTGACATGTCTTGTGCTGAGAGGAATTGATATGGTCTTTCAGCACTGAAATATCTGCACGACCTCCGACTAATATACCTCACTCTTCAATTATCATGGGCATATTATCTGCTATTATCATCAATAAGAGGATGTCAGGGTTTTTTTCTATTTACTTTTGTAGAATTTTAATGATTCTTTATAAAATGATAACAGCTACAGCTGGTGATACATTGATATAACGAAACTTGCTGTGTGTTTGATCTCATTTTGATGTATCTGTGAATGATGACTGCCAAGAGGAAGAAACATATTAATTTATCAAATAAATCCATAAACAGTTATAACTATATTTTACCTCTCATATGGTTCATATGGCCAATAAGGTGCTGTAGTTGTAAGATTTTAAGATATATAAAAATATGGCATGTAAAATTGTTGTAGGTAGTCACTGCATTGTTAAATAAATAGAAAACATGAACATCACACATTGCTGACATTGTTCTATTGCAGATAAATCCAGTGTAATTTCAGCTAATGAAGCAAAACATATTAGGTAGTGTTTTTTTGTACTTCCATGCCTGTTACAGAAAACAGCTGCCCCAGGTCATATCCAAGATGGCTGCCAAGTGAAATGACAAGCTTTTAGAGAATTTACATATGAAAAATGGCCCTGTGGGAACATTGCTCTGCTTCTGTTCGATCCAACAGCATTATCTTGTGCCTCATTATTGATGTTTGTTTGCACACCAATAGTCTGATTATCACCAGTAATCTGGGAATCACAAGAAATAAGATGTTTATATCACATAGACAAACCTTTTCACACATTTCTTACATGCCATTATATTTATTATTTACTAAAAATAGTTTTTGTGCAATTTTAAATATTCTCTTGTATTCCAACCCATAACACAAGAAGTTTAGGGTATTCAGAAGCAACAATTTTAAATTCAGTTTGCTAGTTTGTTTTTTCCAACCATCATTACCCCTAAACACTTGATGTCTGTTGTGTGAAGCTGTAAGCATAAACTTACAGTTTCTTGTTTTCAGACTGTGCTTTCTTTTGTTTTGCATTTCAACCTGTCTGTGCATACTGCATCTGCATTCTGCAGCTTTAGCAAATTTGCTCGTTGGTCAGAATAGAAAAAATGTGATTAAATAGTATATATGCCTGTATATTGTAATTACAACCACAGTACAGTTTTGACTGTAATCTATGATTATTCTTATTTATTATAATTACGTACATAATTACAGTATTATGTTTACATAGGTTCACAGTACTGTCTTAATCGCCTTATAATAGTGCACGTGAAACTGAGCCAGATTGACTTGCAACAATGTCTTTTGTTAAATTGATTGGTCTGGCCAAACAGTGAAAGACAGTCGTTGGTTTGTCTGTCTGTGGTGGGTATGGTTGGTTGCAAATTCCATTTGGTGACACCACTGTGGAGAAATAACCCACCTTACCTTTAACATTCCTCATCACCAAGAACAATCTGTAATGTGAAATGAAAGTTCCCTCACTGTATTTTTCAAAGTTGTTTGATGAAAGTTATGTTTCTGCCTGACGTGAAACTAACCCCTGAGTTTTAGTAAAGGCTTGACTACAGTAAGCGCACCTGTGATGAATAGTGCCTTTTTTGTTTTGAGTTTTTGTCATTTCAAACTTTTCCTACTCTGACAGTGTCAAGGCAACATTTTTTTTGCCTGGGACATGAGCAGTGTATTTGTATGGATGGCAGACAGTGGTACAGTGTTAAAAGAAGAAGTGGACATCTTGAGAGATTATACCCGAAGAACACAGCAGTGGAAGTGTAAATCTGTGGCCAGACATCTCATCTGGGCTACGTTCAAGGACACTATTCATCATTATGTTTCCGCATGAAGCCTGCAGATAAAAAAAATGGTTATAAACATGACATTAAACTGAAATAAAGTCTGAAGGCCTTTAAATGATGTTTTAGACTTTGCTTTACACATAAATATCAGTCCTGCTTCATTTAATCATAGCTGGTGAAATGATGCAGACTGGGACACACATCAAACCTCACAGAAAAATTAGATTTAGATTTACATTTAGATTTAGAAGGAGTGTGGCTTAACCAGCACAGACTCGAAGAGAACACAGAACAAAATAATGACTTTATGCACTTACCATGTACTTGATTAGGAAATATTAGTCAAAGTGCTAAAACCGCAAAATGGCTGACAACATAAGTGAATGATAGTGAATGTTCCAGCTTGGAGTTTTGCTTAAAGGATGTGTAAAAGTTATGTTTGTTGCAGACAGTAGCACTGGTGAAACAAGGCCTGACCAGTGTTGTCCAGAGCCAGGCCAGCTTGGGCACTGAGGTAAGTTTGGGGTGGCTCAGTTAGTACAGGGAGAAGCAAGCAAATACAAAGTCTTTTTTTAACTTATATTGATCTTAAGACGTTTGGCTAAAAGATTTATGAACTAGTAGTTGACTGGTTTGCATTTTCAGTGGTTAATGTTAGTATGTTGTGAGCTGGGCGGTACATACATAAATCCAAGGTTTGGACACACTTGACTCAGTTGTTGTCCAACAAGTGTCCAGCTTACATAAGAACTCCTTATTTCAAAATAATGTCCCTGGTGCAGTTGAGAGATTGACCATAAATAATAAGCTGTAATGTAAATGGGTGTCTGCTTCAAAGAAAATATACAAGGGTCTTTCCAAAACTTCTTATATGGCATTGACATGTTTGACCCCTAAAAGGGGATAATAGAACTAAAAATAAATGAGTAGCTGAGTCCAATGTTATATCAGATTTGTAGATACCACAAGCAATAATAAGGGCATGTTCCCCTGACATTCGGATTAACAATCAGAAAAATCAAATAATTAAATACAATCATGTATACTTAGTTTTTCTTTTGTGAACAGACTTTTGACAGATGTTATTACGAAGGCAGTGGCATCATCGTGTCTTGCTGTGTTTAAAGCCCTTTCATGTGTGATCTGAATGAAGCTCATCTGTATTGTCCCCACTCTTTATGTCCTATATTCCTACATAAATTTGAAGTATTAAAAGGCTATCTTTCTTAAAATGATGTATTTTTAATCAGCTGTCTGCTCAGTAAAGGAAATTTAAAATAAACAGATTCAATGCCAAAATGAAATTAAATTCTGTGTATGTTTGATTATTGTATCATCTCATTTGAATCAGCTTGCTGATAACAGTAATGAGTATTGGTGCCTTAGAAGGCAAGCCGATTATCTGTTGTACAAAAACATAAACAAGAACATAAACAAGAATTGTTTGTTTGCACAAAACCCTCATGCATCCATCAGTATAAGGTCCCGAAAGGTCATTGAACATCGCACATCGAACATCAATGAGAAGCTAATCAATTCAAGACCTGACACTGTCTTCCATACACAACTGATGGGGCTGTGAGCAAACAGCTTACTTAAAGCTTTGATTATCATGTGCATCCAGTTTAAAGCCTTATCGGAACATACACACCCTAAACTGGGGGATTTTATTAGTTTATCAACGCACTGGTATCCAGTATTTCAGCTGGCTTACATTATTCAGATGAGAAATAAGGCACAGTAGATACTCTTTCCAAAGAATTGTTTTTGAGTTTGGGTACTAGGCAGAATTCTTTCTGTACTGCCAAAAATGCTATTTTTATTGAAGTGATGTGTTCCAAATGGCTTATCTACAAGAAATGATCGGATATCAAACCATCTGGTATTCCATTACCCAACCATTTTTAAACTTCATATGGATTTCAAGATTGTTGAAGACAGCTCAACATGCTCTGTATTAGGGTCGGGAATTGAAAATCTGTTCTTTTTTTTAAGCATACTGGATTCAAATGGTCTCAATGACATTGAGCACTGTACTACCACACCCAGTCCATGTATTTACACCATTGTTCAAAAAATGTTTTAGCTGAGCTGTGATCTTGCAGTCGATATTAAATGTGAATAAAATGAGAACTGTAAGCAGAAAGACTGGTTGTGAAACACACTAAATGAAAACGTCTTACATTGAGTTTTCTTCACCAACAAGCAAATAGAAAACTAACAGTGTAGCCTGATTTACAATCAGATAAGACGTATAGGCAAAGCATTGCTTGAACATTATATGTTATGTACTTAAAGCTCAAAAGACTAATTAGCCTAGTTACTTTTTGGCTATTCAAATGACAAACAGGTAGTTAAGGGTATACAACTCTGGAAAGAGTTTTGCTGTACTTCATGTGGCAACAACTAAATTAAATCGCTTTAGTCAAGTCAATAATATCATTTAGCATGACTGAATCAACCTGACTACATTAGGACAAATCAATGAAAGTCATTTTTTAAGTGTTTGGCCAGGCAGAAACTTAAACAGCAGCAGACTTTCACTATTCACAGAGGGCATTCACAATTCAGTATTCATTTATTTGAAGTAGTTGATTTCTTGAAACCATGAAGTATTTTCCGAAGGGTTAATTACCCTGGATACATCTGTGTTAATTGTTTGTGGAAATGTGCTTATTTATACCACACCATGTGTTGTTCGCTCCTGTGGAGATGCCGATTACACACCAGTGATTTATCTCTCTGAAGCAGAGATATAAAGAATGTTTGGTGATATTACTCTCCAGAGACCCAGCTAAAATGTCCATCTGTATACAACTGCAGCTCAGGGCATGTCACCGGGTACCCTGCACTATTAATCACCAGCATAGAATAATCACTCACACATCTGTAATGATCTGCACTTTATGTGTGGTGTATACCACCTTTGATTAATTAACACTAGTTATATCATAAAATATAACCAAGCTTGTGAGTTCAAAATACTCCAACAAGTTGGAAACAACTATCTATATAAGCAAATATATATGTGTGTGTGTGTGTGTGTGTGTATGGAATTTATAGAAAGTTACTTGAATACTTGAATAGAAAGTTCTGTAAGTTCTATAAAATGTACTGGTTCTTTTGCATATACTGTATTTTTTTACATTTACATTTATATTATCCTATAAATACAGTGTTAAAAGATGTTTTATTGGAAATGGTTGCAATGACACAGAATGCCTTTTTGGCCTTTTATCATTTTCAATTTTCATTACAGAGTGGATCTGAATAGGCTCTTGGATATGGAGGAAATGCAACAAACATTTCAGTTTCTTTTGGCCTTCCTGTTAAATGACAAAGGTGTTTGATATTGAGTCAGATGTGCTAGTGTTATTCAAATGAGAAGGATCCAATCAGAAAAGCTGAAAGCTGAAAATGAAGGAAAGCTGAATGAAGCTGCATTCTTACCTCTCAGACTGTTTATGGACTTTATTATGTAATATGAATATTCTAGGATATTCTGTTTTTAGTCTTGTATTGTTTATTGTATTCTTGTCTTGGCTTGACGATCCATTTTCACATTTCATTTGTTGCAAAATTGGTCAATTATAATGTTTAAAATTCCTCCATGTTGTATTATGCATAATACTGCATTACTCAGCATGGAATATAAGACCACAACTGGTAGATACTCATGCTGTATCAGGTTTACTGCAGTACCTTTATTTGCTTGGCAGTGATTGGGCAGGCCTGCTTTTTTACTGCATTTTTAACAGAAAAGAGAGAGGTGGAAGCATAAAGTAATGCACAAACATAGAACAGGACATGAGTCAAATGAGTCAGGATTAGCTTAGCTGTTAAAAGTAGCCTATAGCTATACTGCTGTTACTGTATACTGTTGATTCAAGGTAAGCTGTAGCATTAAAACACTTAACAGAGCCCTTTGTGTGAGTCTTGCTCCCTATCACCCTCACTGTCTTCTTTCATTCAGCCCCCAGTTTCATATTTCTCCTTTCCTTCATTCTGGCATTTTTTGCAGAGCAGAATCCAATCAAGCTCAGTTGGCCTCTTGTTCTGGCTGTGATTCTGACCAGCACTGAAAAACTCTCTTATCTTACCATTTGTTTGCCTAACCACCTGCTGCTGCCCAAGTAACGGACTTCAGTACACCTGCTGCTGCACTTCCTTCATTGATCAATACACAGCCTGCCAGTCATTTGCTTCATGGCTAGATTGTGACCTTGGATGAACATAACAGAAATTCCTTTCTCAAATTGACTGAAAGTAATGACCAGTTTCCTGCTTTTGCTATCGGTAAATCCATTTCTTGATCCCACCTGTGCCTGTGTTTAAGGCAGGGTTCCCATGGTCATGAAACCCATGTAAAGGTTTCTATATAAACATACCTTTATATATATATATATATATATAAATATATCTTTTACCTATATTTTACCTATAGAAATATATATGTTCTGTTTTAACTGGCATGACAAATCACATTTTGGACAGCCATAACATTTCTAAACAGCAAATAAGAGTCGGAAATGGCCCAATTTTTTTGACAAATCATTCTGAATATAAATTTTTTAAACTTTTTCCATATCACAGTTTTTACATGCGTGTTTCCAGCTGACAGGCACGCGAGCGGTGTGCGATTAAATAATCTCCAGCGACCAGGCAACACAAACACTAAATCTGAGATGTTGGAAATGCCATCTATCAAGTCAGCAGGTAGCCCAACATGCATTTTGTCGAGTCTTGATATTGCCATTTTGAAACCTCCTTAGTCCCCAGGAGACAATAGAATTAGTTACGTTTCTTGTTTCGATGCCACAAAGCTTGTATTTACATGCTAATAGCAGGTGGGAGCAGTGAATTATTCAAGTGTGCTGAAACCCGCCATCCTTGCGTCTGGTTACTGGCTGTCATCCATAAATCCTAAAAACACGAAGGCATACTGTCATTTTCTCTGAGATGAAATTGGAGTCGTGAGAGGAAATTACGGGGAAATAATGCCATCCATCTCTCTGTTGGCCAAAGAAGCCCTTAGCTCTTTTGTTTACGTCACTCATGCATTATTTAGCAATGCCTTAAACATCAGCACTGTGCTGTCATGAGAACTGGAGCCTCATTTCGCGGTGAAGGAAACTAGCTTGTGAAAAACATGCAAACCTCGACCGTAGATTTAATCATTAATTATTCTGGTATCAGTGCTGTCTGATGCACATTAGAGTATCATGGCCAATGAGTCAAAGACACATTTCAGATTTGAACTTGGAAACAATGTTGTGTACACAGTGTTGACAAGGATGAATGCACTATTGTATTACGAGGCAGAGCTTTGTGAATAAATACGATGCGTTGTGAAAGGGAGTCGTGTGAATGTTGACATGCAGTCAGTAATTTTAGGTTTGTGTGCAGTGACGTTAGTGTTCATGGTATTTTGGCCGGAAACATCAAACGTGGCATAATTTTAGAGCAGAATTGTACTGAACTGCTTGGGCTAATGTAACCATGGTAACGGAGGATTAAAGAACAGCAACTTTCTTCATGTGTGGCTGCAGCTAAGTTTTAATGCAGCTCTGCAATCTGTCACTGTCAAATCCTTTTCTAAAACTCCTCTGTCATTCAGCATTGCTAAAAGATTTCAGAAGTATATACTGGATAGGGCTCTTCTGAAGTGAGTTAACATATACCTTTCTAAGCAGAGAGCTGGTGTATCCAGTTGACAGAGTATGTCAATGCACTCTGAGATTGATACTTTAAAAAGTTGTTTTGTTGTTGATGACTGCAAATTTTAAATCTTTTGTGTACCCTTACTAAACTAGCAAAAAAATGCTAAAATTACTAAAAAAAAAAAACTAGCAAAAAAGCATCTAATGATGAAAACAGAAATGCTATCTCTAATCAGGTCTTGGAATGCCTCGTGTCAAATCATATTTGAGGCCCAAAATAAGCAGTTGTATTATGATGTACAGGTCCTTTTCAGAAAATTAGCATATTGTGATAAAGTTCATTATTTTCTGTTGTGTACTGATAAACATTAGACTTTCATATATTTTAGATTCATCACACACAACTGAAGTAGTTCAAGCCTTTTTATTGTTTTAATATTGATGATTTTGGCATACAGCTCATGAAAACCCAAAATTCCTATCTCAAAAAATTAGCATATTTTATCCGACCAATAAAAGAAAAATGTTTTTAATACAAAAAAGTCAACCTTCAAATAATCATGTTCAGTTATGCACTCAATACTTGGTCGGGAATCCTTTTGTAGAAATGACTGCCTCAATGCGGCATGGCATGGAGGCAATCAGCCTGTGGCACTGCTGAGGTGTTATGGAGGCCCAGGATGCTTCGATAGCGGCGAGTGTTGGGTCTTGCGTCTCTC